>VONZ01001089.1:0-225830 GCA_012976165.1 Labeo catla
GGTCGACCGATATTGGATTTTACCGATACCGATGACTAGGTTGGACCACACTGGCCGATACCGATTAATCGACCGATAGTTTTTAAAATGGATACTGAATGGAAAATAAATAGTGCTCTACTATTAAAAAAAAAAAAAGTAGCCTACTGAACCATACTTTGACCATACTTTGAAAATGAATAAAAATATTAATATTAATTATATATTGATCATTACAGTTAGTTCATTGTTCATTAATGTTAACAAAAGCAACTAAATTTTTTAAAATATGTCAGTAAATGCTGAAATTAACACACTTTAACAAGAAACAATACTTCTATTCTACAGCTTTTATCAATCTTATTAATGGACTCATATTGTAAAATGTTACCATTACATCAACAATCAAGCTAAAGATGGCCATCTTTAAATATCTACACAAAGGCCACAGTATTGAAATTGCATACATATGGATATTGTGTACTTTCACAATTTAACTGCTTCTATTCAAGAACATTTGTGGTGATCTAATCAAAATATAAAAATATGTTAGTCACACAACGGGCAAAAGTGCAGCGCCGCGTCTAGAAGAACACGCAGCTATCCGGTATCACACACCGGACATGTTGCATTCAATTCAAGCGGCGGTCTACAAGACTTTATTTGATCACCAAATGGGCAAAAGTATACTGCTGTCCTTTCTCCACTAATGCAGCATCTAGTCAACAAATTCATCGCTTAGTAATGACATGAAAACATGCACTACAGTATATTGTACACACCGTTTCGTTGTCAATGTTTTAAATCCGTCTTTGAAGTGTCCCGCTCTGTGCAGCGCACAGTGTCACGTCTAAACAAACGGCACATGCTGTCAGTGATTTCCGCCACTAGAGGCCGCTCTCGTGCTGTATAACAAAGACTATAAGGACTTTGCTGTATAATGACGACCTTCTCAGCCGCTCCAGCAATGGACCCAACCCAGAAAAAACTATCGGCATAGATTTTTGCCGATAACCGCCAATCAACTATCGGTGCCGATTAATCGGCAAAACCGATACATCGGTCGACCTCTAGTGGGTACTAAAAATTAAAAACTGAAACAACACACACACAAAGCCCCCTGCACTAGTGGCTATAAAAAAAAATGCATAAAATGTGAAATTATTTTATTTTATTTTATTTTGACAGGTAAGGTAATTAAATATAGTATAGAACACTACCTAAAAGCCAGGAGTATCTGTGTAATTTACCAAAAAAATAAAAATAATAAAAAAATAAAATAAAATAAAATAAAATAAAATAAATCCTTCTGATAAAAAACACATTTACATTTGATCAACAATAATATTAAAGCCAATGCATTTCTGTAGAGAAAAGAAAAAAAAAAGAAAAAAGAAAAGAAAAGAAAAGAAAAGAAAAGAAAAGAAAAGAAAAGAAAAGAAAAGAAAAGAAAAAAGAAAAGAAAAGGCTAATTTGAGTTCTGTTGCTGGGTGTTGGGCAGTCTGGGGTCAAGAGCAATCTTATTAACTGACAAAAGAAGGTGCAGCCAGGCCTTCACTCTGCCTCCAATAAAAAAACAGGCCATACAAGGCATTAGCAACACATAGGCCCTGAACCAGTCTACTGGCCTGATAGCCATACAATTCTGTATCTATGCCAACCAAGTTACCACACATTCAGGATTGGATAGACCAAATGTAATAAATGAAAAATCACTTGAGTACTAATCTGAATATGTGTCATCATCAATATCTATGATGGTCTGGCACCACACAAACAAGATCAATGGCTTCACATGCAAGAAGCAGCATTAACTGATTTTGCAGATAGAATGTCGGTTTTAGACATATCAAAGTCTCTCTTTATACACAAGTGTGCACACACAACCAAATTCAGAAATGCAGCCCAAATTTCATTTATGCCTAACTTGAGTAGATTCATAAACAAGACAGAGTGCCTCCAGGCTTTTTTTTAAATGTTTTATCTTGTTATGTTGTATGTTCCCTTGGTCTAACAAAATTGGAGTTGTAAATTGGTTCTGCAGACCATCTCTGCAAGACACACACCTCCTAACTGTGTTTGAACTGGGAGGAGTTTGCTACAGTATTGATTTCAAAATATTACATACGCCGAATCTGTAATGGGCTACCACTCAATATGTGCCACCCGGCAAATTCAAACAGAGATTTTCATTACAACTGACAATTCATCTTTAATGACCTAAAGGATTTACTCACATACTGTATAAATCTAATAACCACCGGCTGTGAAGACACAGATGCCACATGAGGTGATCTCAAGTTGGAAAAGTTTTCTTTCACACAAGCTGCTTCCCTGTGTTATGCTAGCTCTTAAAATGTCTACATTTGTATAATTAGCTTAATTTATGTTTTAACAAAACTAAAAAAGACATGTAGAATGTGCCAAGAGTAAATGTCTGCCTCTGACTGTAATGACATCTCAAAACAAAAGAAAAGGAAAAAAAAAACAGCAGCTCTGACCTTTAGACCGGGACAACAGAAAAAGAACAGGCGCAGGACTGCTGGAGACCTTTTATATGTCTTTGATGTTTTTAAAGAAGTGCCGTATGTGTGTAAGGTGACAGCTCCATTGACTTTTGGTAAGCAACGAAAACGAATGTGGCTTAAAAACAGCCACCTCTATTTAAATAGCCTTGTTAGTCCATCGTTTAGAAGTTTTAATTAAAATCTATCCATCTATCTATCTATCACCTATTCTACATCATTCAAATTTGTACTATAGATCTGCACCGTTTGCTACCTCAATTCAAATTCAAATAAAACTGAATTTGAATTTATAAATCCATTCTCAATTCAATTCGAAATAGAAGACATTCTAAAGTAAACACACACAAAGGATGAGATCCTGAAATTCCCCGCCAAATTTTCGTAGCTTTAAAACTTATATAAAATAATAACTTATAAAATATTCTGTAGTGCACTGTTAATAATAAATAGTCTAAACAATTATTCCAGCACACATATTTCATTAGCATAACTTTAGGCTGTTTATGATTGCCACGCTATTTGGCACATTAATACAGAATGTCACATTTTTTGGAACTTTTGCTGGCAGAGAAAACGAAATAAAAGCATAAAATTTTATACAAAGACTTCAATTAAATATGTTTTGGTTTGCTTAAATATATGATGGTGACAAGTGAAAGGGTAGATAAGCAAATAAACAAATAAATAATGATATATTAAGGCACTTACCTGATTTGTGATTGCATGAAGAGAACAGCACATAGAAAAGAGAGAGACAGAAAAGAGATATTAAACCACAAACATACATGAAGAAAACACCTTCATAGCAAGATGCCGGTGCATCAGTGCAAATCAATAGAAATGACAATAACAGCTCTTATGGGTAAACACACTCGTACATCCTTTACACACTCTGCGAGAGCAGTGTGTGCATCCCTGACCAATCAAAAGAGAAGTCAGATAACACTGTCCTGACCTCACACAGACAAATCGATATAATCATCTGCCCAAACTCATCTGGATTCAGCACACGGTGTGAGCTGCGTTTCTCTGAACTGGAAGCGATTCTCTATTTGTGAGGTTTCGAATGACAAAACCTGTTGAGTGTACTGAAGAATCATTCTCCTGTTAAACTGTCACCTGTGTTTGACTTTAGGTTGAAAAGAAGCCATCTCTCCCTCTCTCTTGCTTTCCCTTCCTCTCGTATTTCCATGTGCCTCATTGCGTGACGGCCATCATTAAACACACCATGCCAAAACCCCCAAGATAACTGGTGGGCATACAGTAGTAACGTGATTAGCGCATGTGTTCGTTTCCTGTAAGCACTGAATGATGAACCCGTGGCCTCCTCGCTAATGGGCGTTTTAATCCACAGCTTGAGCAATGAGTGTTTATAGGCTCCTAGAGGGCCCTCATTCCACATTAATATTTATCCACTGCTTTTAGCCATTTTGTTCCTGCTTAGCATAAGCAGCCGGGCTTGAAATATATCACCTCAGAAAACGCTCTCCCTTTCTCCTCCTTCCTCAACTTCATTTTCTCTCTACGGTCTAATTTTGTGTGTCTGCTGCTGGGTGAGTAATGGCCATTGTTTCTGTGCAGAAGAGGGCTGTTCACCTTGAGTGGGTACCATGTGTGGGTCCAGGTTGGCTTTATTCTTTGCTGTTCGTCTTTCCTTTTTCTGCTTCCCACACACCTAACCCCAGGCCCCTTCATTTGCACCTGGTTTTCTTTCTTTTTTCTGTTCATACTTCAAAGTTGGAACTAAATGAGGTCTGCCCTCTTTGAAACACACTAGATAGGAGGCCACAAGGGCTCTAGTGCTGTTGCTGCTGTAAAAATGTGAAACAAAAATATGATTTATTCCAAGATCAGCCAGGAAAATAATTGTGCAGATTTGATGGGTTCATGTTAGTGTGTACGAATTGAGTGAGCGCAAACTCTGGAGATTTGGTGATTGTGGAGCAGATATTGTAAAATAAAATAAAATAAAATAATGTTTTTATGTATATTTTTAGAGCTGTCTAACAATTAATGGTGATTAATCGCATTCAAAATAAAAGTTTTTGTTTACATATTATATGAGAGTATACTGTGTATATTTATTATCTATTTAAAAATATACACACATACTGTAAATATTTTGAAAATATTTACATGTATTCACATTTGTATTCATATAATTGACAATATATATTAATATTTTTAATATTAAAACATTTTTTTCTTAAATATATACATGGATGTGTGTGTATTACATATACATAATAAATATACACAGTATATATACACATATTATGTAAACAAAAAACTTAATTGTGATTAATCGCGATTAATCGTTTGACAGCACTAATATATTTGTTTCATTAATTAATCATGAAGAAGTAGATAAATAAAAAAATAAATAAATACATTCAAACGTACAAATTAGGGTGTTCTCAAAAGTTTTTGGAAGGTTTGGGCATTTTTGTCCCCAAAATATGGCTATAAGAACACATGTAGTATAGTTACAAATTTGCCCTTTTATGCACAGATTTTGTATGTATGGTCTCAGCACAAGCTCCTCCCTTAGGAAGCACTGCACCACAGACAGTCACATCTGAGGCACTTTACCTGTGCGCCACTCTAGGACAAAATCAAAAGGAACAAACTCTTTGAAAGCCATTTTAACAGTTTATATTTGCAAATAAACAGAAAACTTTTGACTTCTCACCCATTTAGCCAAAAAATAACATTTTTATTCCATTTTCATGTTTTTGCCTTTACTTGCTTTCACTTTTCTCTGAGGTAAATTGTCCTAAATTGCAAAGGAAATGGGGGCCAGAAAACCTGACGCCTTTCTCCAATCATTACTGAATTTTTCATTAGATTACAAGCTGCTTCAAATCTGATACCTGTACTTTCAAGGCCTTCGTCCACAAATTATGTGGAAGATGCTGAGGATATTTAACAAGGTGGTGCACAAACACACACTCACAGACGATCTTATTGGCCAAATGAATGCAGAGTCTAGGCAGATTTGCTTCGGGTCATAAACCTCAGTATACAATGCTAATTAAGGTTGTGGTTACTCAGAGAGAGAAAGAGAGAGAGTTTACAGCCCTAATGAAGCACGGATAAGAGGGGATGTCTGCCATCAGGAGGCTAATTACCTCAGCACACAGGTCTCTTTCATAAGTCATGCTTCTGAGGTTGTTTGAATCCGTAATTCTATATTTCTCATAGCCTCTATTAGGTTTTTGGTAATTTCGCGTTTCTATGGTTTCTTATCATTCTGAAGCTTCCTCAGGTGTGAGTTAATAGTCAAGGCTGGCTAATACGGCCTGAAGGACGTGATGAACTTCCCTTGCTGATTCTGAAGCTCTGCAGACAGAAATTAAAAAGTTAACTGTTGTTTATGTGTGTGAGATGGTTTCCAGTCTCTCTCTCTGCATGAGCCAAATTTCTAACCCAATCCATTCCTTATCTTGAAGACACACTTGGGCAAAAAGGAAAGCACATCAGCAACTAGCAGAGTCATGGGTCAGAGGTTATTGACGGCTGCTTTAAAAAGAGCATAGGAGCGTAGACAAAGACCCTGCTCTGTCATCTATACAGAGCTTGAGGTTGGAATTGACTGGCCTTAGGTCAAACCTGCTCAGGTGTAAGTGTGTGTGCTGAGAGCTAAAAAAGTGAGGAGTCGACCGTAACCTCCAGAATAAAATATCAGACCCCAGAAATAGGAACAGACCCCAAACTTTACCCTGACACAGGAAGTCTTGGTCTAACATTGTCCACTTTTTTCTGAAGCAAGCTGATACATGCAGAGGACAATGCGAGACCAAGAGCTATGCAACATCTGTTTTATCAAAGAGATATTTAGCAATATAGAAAAATAGTAAATGGAAATGGCAATCATGGAAAAGGTCAGTGTATTCAAACAGATAGTTCACCCAAAAATAAAAATTTCGGCATTAATTACTCACCCTCACGCTGTTTTAAGATTATTAATTATTTCATCAAATTAAGATATTTTTGATGAAATCTGAGAACTTGCATAGACAGCAACGCAACTACCATGTTCAAGGTCCAGAAAGGTTGTAAGGACTTTGTTAAAATAGTCCATGTGACATCACTGGATCAACTGTAATGTTATGAAGCTATGTCGATATTTTTTATGTGCAAAGAAAACAAAATTAATGACTAAAGTCTTCGACGCACTTTCATGAGAGTAATGCCTGTTTCACACATATTTCTTTTGCATTGCGTATACAGTCCGTGTGAATAACGTATGCGGTGCAGAAGCAGCACAGGATGTGTTTGCAGTCCGCTCCTGATCTGCAGATGTCACAAACACACCTTTTATCCGTTATCTTGATTTCAAATCCAAACGTGCTTTTTCAGCATTGTGATCCTCTTTTATCACAGTACAGTAATATAATTGTTCATAGACATATTCATGTAATATAAACAACATATTATTCAATGTACTTGACTTCTAGATTTATATATTAAATTGCTCAAGCAAGTGGCAACACATTTAAACACAGAACATAGCCTCCTTTTCTTACGTTAAAATTGAGCTATGACAAATATTGAAATTAAAACTTACCACAGAAAGAAACAGTTGGTTTCCGTGGCTTTCATTTGCTTTAAATCTTTATTAAAAGGCTGTCAGTTTAACGCATTAACTTAATTAATTAGTTATGAAAAAATAATGTGATTAAAATATTTTAACGCAGTTAACGCACTGGCCCCGCCCCCAGACCTGTACATCATCTTATATTTCATATGGTTGATTGCTGACAAATATGATGCAGGGCAACAACTCTACAAATGCAGTTATGCCCTAAAATTCAAGATATTGGTGCCAAAAATGTCCCTGTATGTGTTTTGTCTCATATTTATATACATCACATACCACACAATATCACATGGGCAGCAAGAGCAATATGAGACGAGTGTTGATTTTGTCCTGAGCTTAACTGTGATTTTATACAACAGTTCAGTAAATAAGAAGTTGATATTATATTTTAAACACAATATTATGTGTTTTTGCTCACTTTTACAGAGAACATATTATCTTTGAAGCCATAGCAGAACTGTTGCGCGTCTTCGAGCAACACAGCGGGGTTTAGTTTCTGAATGAATCCATGTTTTGAACAAATCGTGTGAACGAATGATTCAAAAGTCCATTCATTCAGAAAGCCATTTACTTCATTCCTGAATGAATCAGCCATTTGAACGAATCGAAACAAGTGAGTGAATGACACATAAAGACATTTACCGCCACCTGCTGGCAGATTTAGTTTCTTATTTAGAGTATCATTTCATTAAAAAGAATAAGAAGAATAAAAATAAAAACATTAAAGGGATTGTTCACCAAAAAAATAATAAATTCTGTTATCATTTACTCACACTCATGTCGTTTCAAACCTTTCTTTTGTGGAACATGACTGTGGAACAAGACTGTTGGTAGTTAATTAGACAAAACATTTTAATCAACTGATAGCCCTAATGAAAAGGAATCCCACGGGTCTTAAAGAAGAAGTCCACTTCCAAAAAAAAAGATTCACATATAATGTCATCCAAGATGTTCATGTCTTTCTTTCTTCAGTCATGAAGAAATTTTCTGTTTTGAGGAAAACATTTCAGCATTTTTCTCCATATAATGGGACTGGTATGGTGCCCCGATTTTAAACTTCCAAAAATGTTTAAATGCGGCTTCAAACTAGCCGCATTTATACAAGCGTAGATGTAAAATCTGTTGTGGGTTAGGTGTTGGGGGATTTTCTCCACTGATTTTTGGGAGGAAAAATGTTCAAACTAAATTTGTAAAACATAGCCAGGAGTATTATATTTTATTGGCAGCAGAAAGCATTATCAAATTCTAAATACTATTACTCCATTCTTAAAAAGCAGAAGGCGGAGCCTGAGGGGATACTTATTTACATATGATAAGATCCACCCACAGCCACCTAAACACACACAACGGCAGTCGCAAGGCACCTTCGTCAAACAAACAGCATGGACTCCCTTGTAGTCTCCTTACTATCATCTGGCACAGACGCTCAAGTTTAAGCTTATTCCATATCAACAAAAGCAACAATGGCCCCAGCGTGTGGAAATGTTTCTTTTTCTTTCTTATTCTTATTCTCATATCTTACAATCCCTCTTAACAATTCATGAGGAATTCTGAGATGTTGGCAAGAATGTACAAGCAGCCACATACGTGCAAACATGAGTGATGTGATCAAAACTGAAGAGAGTTCGTAGTTTTACAGATCTTTTCATTCTGATGTAAGTACGCACTAGTACGAGGTACATGAAGTAAGTACTACAAGGGTATGTATTCATCTGTGGATTTGAAGATCTAGTTCAGAGCGGGTAATGAATGGCATATAATTCTCTTTGACTCACCTCGCAAAATATGACAATGCACCGCGGAGTTCTTTTGCCAAAAAACAGAAGCGGTCTTGAAAGTCGTCCTTGTAAATGCCAGCGCTGTCATGCGGGAACTGAGTCAAACGGGTCGTCCTGCTAATTAGGATAAGCAGCACGTGAAATGACTTTCCGCAAGCAACCGTGCTATTTACATAAACAAAAGCAAAGCGTTGCTTTTGAACTTTGCAGCTTGGGCTTGTTAAAGAAGGCGTCATTAAAGATGTGTCAAACAAAAAACCGGCGGCGCATGTTGACAAGAGCAAGAGCAGGCCACGGTGAATTTCAAAGAACGCCGGGAAAGGTCAAGGTGGTGTATCTTTTCCTCGGCACACACAGACGGAGATGGGCCGCAGCTGCAATCTCTCTGTGTCTTAAAATGAAGTTTATATCTGAGAGGGGATGAGAGGGTGAGAGATGTGAAGAGACGGAGAGAATGAGGAAGACAGGAGAATGGGAGAGATACAGCCGCATTGCTCTCCACTGCACTTGCTTTTGTTTTGGTGTTATTGAGCCTGTGACAAGTGTGAACTGCTCCCTATCAGACCCTGCCAATCTCAGGAGATGCCACTCAGCCAGACAGCTAATACAAGAGGAAATGATATCAGCCAGACTGCTTTCTTTAACTCTCTTTCTTTCTTTTTTCCTGTTTGTTCATATTGTTATTTTGTTGCTCATTCTCTCATGTTTGTTTGCTCTCTTTAATTCTGTTGTCTCTTCTCTCCTTTTCTTTTTATCACCTATTAATCTGTTTATTCCATTAGTTATTTCATTCTTTTTTGCATCTCTTGGTAAATTGTTTGCTTTTTGCTCCTGTTTTTCATTCTTTTGTTCTCTCTCATTTATAGCTTTTTTGACATTGTCATTCAGTCATTCATTTCTTTCTTTGTTTTTCTATTGTGTGTTTATTCTTTTTTTTTGTTCTCTCCTTTAGTTTCTTTCTTCTTTTCTTTGGGGGGTGGGGGTCCTGTAGTTCGTTCATTATGTCGTGCATTTTTTATCTAGTATTTTGCTCATTCATTCTGGTTTCCCTTCTTTCTGTCAATCGTTCTTTCTTTCTTCAATAATTTTTCTGTAGTTCGTTTTTTGGTTGTTTCTTTTTTCTTTTTAATTGTTTTTTTCTTCTGTTCTTTTTTTGGTTTTTTTCCTGTAGTTCGTTCATTATGTTGTACATTCTTTATCTAATTTGTTCTTTGTAGCTCTTTCTTTCTTTTTCTTTCTTTCTTCTCTCAATTATTTTTCTAGCTTGTTCTTTTGTTCTGTAGATTTTTCTGTCATTTGTTTTTTTTTGTTGAATTGTTTCTTTATTTTACTTTCCTTTAGTTATCACACTTTCTGTTTTTTTTCCTTCTGTCGTCATTCTTTTGTTCTTTCTTTCCTTTTTCTTTCTGTAATTATTTTACTATTGTTTGTTCTTTTGATCTTTCTGTCATTATTTTTTATTGTTTTTTTTTCTTTTACTTTCCTTTAGTTATTTGTCACTATTTTTCTGTTTTCCTTCTTTCTGTCATTCTTTCATTTGTTCTTTCTTTCGTTCTGTAATTATTTTTTGATTGTTTATTTTGTTCTGTAGATCTTTCTGTCATTTGTGCTTTCTTTTGTTTCTTTCTATTTCCTTCTGTTTTTCGTTCTCTCTGTAGTTTATTATGCTGTGAATTTCTCATCTTGTTTGTTCTGTCGCTTTTTCTTTCTTTTTCCTTCTGTGATTAATTTGCTCTTTCTGTCATTCTTTCGTTTGTTCAGTCTGTTGTTTCTTCTGTCTTTCTGTTGTTTGTTCTTTGTCATTTTTTATTTCTGTCATTCATTCTTTGTCATTCTTGTTCAGTCGTTCTTTGTCATTCGTCAGTCATTCCTTATGTTTTTTATACTTTCTGTTGTTATCTTTTTTCTTTCTTTCTTTCTTTCTTTCTTTCTTTCTTTCTTTCCCGTCGGTCTCTTGTCTCCCTGAGTGTTGTGGAAGAAAGGACTGGTGCTGCCCTGAAGTACCAGGCTGGAAATAAAGTCTTATTTGGAGTGATATTCGGTACAGACATTACTATGGCCTACTTTAACACACGGTGTCCATTTGGGAAGATGGGTTGAGTCTCTTTGAGCTTTCTTGGAACCCGTATCAGCCCCTAATAAAGGTCAGACCACCTCAAAGCTGTTCGGCTCCCTTATGGGGTCATTACAGGCAGGTCAGAGTGTGTGAGTGTGATATTTCTCCAAACTCCACCATGGACAATCGCTTGAGTAAAAGTCACTCAGAACAGCACACACCTGCTTTTGGATTGCACTAGGTGTAAATGTAACAACCACAATAGCTGCTGTTAAAAAATGTCTTTCACCATGAACGTTGTCTACTGAACTGCATGTTTTCTCTGAACACTTTGACTTTCTGATTGAACGCCATTATGTCTCATGTTGCATTAAAAGAGTTTTAATTTTTGAAAGTGAGAGATCTGTAACCTAGAACTGTGCAAATGTCCACAGCCTTCTGGTTAAACTAATGAAACAGACTTCTTAACCCTTTGAGAATATTTAAAGCATTAATCAACACTGAATATCAAAAACAAAAAAGAACTGCACTCAACATTAACTGCAGATGGTGTGTTTCACACCACAAAATATGGTGATAAATAAAATGACTGCATAATTTATAATGAGCAATGATGAATAGTGTATGAATATATGGTATAATATATTGGGTAGTATAAATAATTAAGTCAAAGCAGGAAACCAGATACACGGTGGCCCAGAAAGTATTTGGACATTGAAGCCATGCTTAATATATGTGAATGTCACTGCATTAGATGAAATATGAAACCAAGTGGGCTTTAAAAACAAAAACAAAAACACATTTTTAAAAAGTGGATTTCATATATTAAGTTTGCTGTATCACAGTATAACAATACATATACTAGGGCTTGGTTTTGACACAAATTTCACGATTTGATTTGATTCTCATTCAAAAGCTTGCGATTCAATTTAATCACCAATTCGATTCGATTTGATTCGATATTGATTATTTTGGATATATATCAGGTACAGTACATGCCAAATTTTCTCAAGGAAAAAAAAAATCTTTCAACTAAAGCTGTAAAACATATAAGAGAGTCAGTTGGTACAAGATTATAATATTGAAGGTTAAAACTGACTGGTTTGTGCTATACAACTGCTTAAATCACACTTTTTTTTTAATAATAATAAAGTTACATTTTTATAATAAAGTTACAATTACTTCAGGTAGTTTTTGTTTTTTTTACATATAAACATTTAAATAGATGTTTACATATAAACAACATAAAAACTTGGATGGATTTATATGATGTTTTATTAACAGGGTTCGGGAGGAGCGAGTCAGATACCTAGCCTAATTAACACAACAGGAGTCCACTCAAGTCAATCAACGCTATGCATTCAAATACAGCTGACTTACCTCTATCCTTTTGACGGTTTATCGGCATCCCTCCACCACCCCATCTCCTCAATCCAAGTTCTCACTACAACTAAGGGGGGGTTCTCTGGGTTCGGGCCATTCCCGAGCTCGGAGCCCTTCCCCGGACAGCACGCCAAATATGCATTACTATACTCCTTACTATACTAATTATATGTAAGCGTGAACTCGTGAATCAAACATAAAACATTAAAGAACAGCAAAAAAATATATAATTAATATGTTATGCGTATATTTAGCAAAATGCTCCTCTCTACAGTTTATTTTTCTGGCTGACTAACAAGTTTATGATCATATGCTTTCTGAGGTAAATGTGATGTTACATGAATTGTTTACAGCTTGTTAATATAACAGCTTGTAAGAGACAGGATAGGGCTTGTTAAGTTTTATTTTTTTTTTGAAAAGTACATTGAATTTGAATGCATCACACTAGATCTCAAAATAGCCTTTTTATTCCTTCTGCGGTGCATTCAAACGCTTCTCACCAGATCTCGCAGCACTGTGCAGTAACAGTGTCTGTTAAACCTGTTCTGAGCTCGGACAAGTTGATAAACTGTTCGTGCTGCGCATCTCAAACGAGCAGCGGGATTTTGTTTCGCTTTCAACTGCCGTTTGATGTTTCTCATACGAAACAGAAATGGCAGCGCTTATGAATTGATTAACGCGGTGGTCGCACCAGTGCGACCGCTCACAAAATTCGCACCGCCCAAGAAAACGGTCGCAGTCTGGAGCTCTGGAAGGAGATGATCAGTTCACGTGCAGTACGCGCTGATGCATCTGTAGACTGAGGCTCTCCAGCAATCTGCCACTCCACATTAAACAGCGCCTAAATGGCATTTATTGTTATAATACTGCAATACAATGAATTTGGAATCTGAGACCTTGTTTCATATTGGATATTCCATCCATTAACTGAAAACAGGCTAGAATAATCAATTCTTGGGATTCTTGAAAATCAATATCGTTTCGTAAAAATGAGAATCGATTAAAATCGAGATATCGATATTTTTTACCCAGCCCTAACATATACTGTTTGAAATGTAGCTGTTTAATTGTGACGAGTGAAGTAATTGCAGAAATGGCATATATACAGAAATATATATGAAACGTACAAAGATAAAAATAGAGACAGCTAAAATGAACACATAACAAGATAAAATAAACAGCGATTTAAGAAAAATCTAAGAAAAATCAATCCCAGCATGAAAAGACCAAGACAAAAAAATGATTTATAAAAAGGTAGGGGTTTGTAATGACTTATCAGTCAGGGCCAGAGGAGTCTATTACCTCCAGACTGTATATCAAGTGCCTTTTCATTTTCTGCTACACATGGCGTATCAGAGGCCATGGCCTCCACGGCCCAGGTTTCATTTCAAGGTTAATAAACCTTTACCAGACAGACACTGGTCTTTCAACGTGATCCTGGCGCGCTGGCGTAGTCACATACAAGTGAAAAAATATCTCTAAACAAGAGTGCAAATTTCATCAAATGAGAGTTTTTCATAAAACTTTAAGGGTAAAAGAAATGTCTAGCATTTGAGAATGACTTAACTGATTCTAGTTCAATCAAGTGAGCTGTTTGCTTCACCTGCCTGCCAAATGTAATATCTACCTGTCGATGAACAAGGCAGAACACGTGACAGCAATGCAGTGTGGGATGCGATAGACTGCCAAGCGCAGACTCGATTGATTTGTCTGTATTTGTTTTTCTCTCTGTGGAGTAACGGCGCACATCAGCGTTTCTCGCTTCATCTCTGGTGTATTACAGCGGCGCCGCAGGCCATTAACATGACAACGGTCGAGAAAAATGCAGCTAGGGTTGGTGAGGTTTACACATACAGCTTGGATTTCCAACGTGTTTGGTTTTTGAAAGTTACAGTGAGAGCAAATTAATTCAACTGTGCACCATCGTCTGACACGAGGGAACTAATCAACTGAGTCAAGCTGTGTGGAGCCAGCAGAGCGGGAACGTCTGCAGTGTGAACTGTGCTGCATGCAGCTCTTACCATTTTTCAGCAGTTTGAAAATACTGCAGAGCTTTACTTTCCCATGACCACCATGGGGAAGAAAAGAATGTATGGAATACCACTTCAGAATACTTGCTTTATAACATTTGCTATTTTATAAATCTATGAATTGGTAGTAAAAAATAATCAAACAAACAAATCACTGTAAAAAATGACTGTGATATTAACAATAAACGACTGTAAAAAAATGCTAAAGTAAAAACCTATTAATTGAAAAAAAAATTGGAAATTGACATTCCCCAAATTCCCTGCGCTACATTTCATGTTTACCTTGTTTTCATTGAATAAACAATGTTTCTTCTTAGTTTTTCCTAATCAGTTGTGTTCATTAGGGTTGTATGTTACATCTAATGTTGTTAAATTAATATTTATTGCACTATTTCAGTATCATGTGTGTTACGATGACGGTGTGTGATAATTTGTGCGGCTTCTATATATGTTAGTATTTTCTTTCTCAGCTTGTGGAAAAGCTGCTTGTGATGAGCTTTTGTCCAAAAGTACTAAACTGATTTTAGAACTTCAGTAGGTTGGTATATAAACATTATATTAGTTAATGAAATATGTTTCCCCATTCAGTCGGTCACTTCGAGTCACGTTGGTGACCGACGAATTGGGATCTCGCTTAGAGAGACCAATCTGCTTTGAGTGTAAACTAAACGAGCCAATGTACATTGGCATGCGATGATTGCATCCAGCTGCCGCTGATCGCAGCGCGAGTATAAATATGCAGCAGGTGCAGCGCATTGTCAGCTTTTCGCTTCGGAGCCGATCAGGTCTGCAAGCAAGATACAAAGGAACGAGTCAAACGGCACCTGCTCGTGTGTTGGCGGCACGGCGCTTCAGCGGCGGTGGTCTCCTTTGTCGAGTGGGAAAAAAGCACACATTAGGCTGCACTACCCCCTTCTGTGTTGCTGCGGCCATCTCCCCTGTGCGCCTCAGCACTCAGAGCAGTTTTCTAAAAGAGCTTTCACGGGTGGACGTCTTTATAAAGACGCGGCGTTAAACATGCCCTTCCACCCGTGCGCTTCTGGATGCGGTCGTTACCTGGCGCCGGGTGATGGTCACGATCGTTGCCTCACGTGTCTGGGCATTAAGCACGCTGAGGCAGCTTTTGTGGATGAGTCATGCTCTCATTGCGGGAGGATGACCATCGGCGAGTTGCGGACCAGACTCTGTTTCCTGCAAAGTGGCGGGGCGCCGGTTCCTCTGCCCAGATCTAGCATTCCTCCTGGCAAACGCCCCACCTCTGGCGGGGAGCTGGCTGGTTTAACGCCTGACTGTGAGGAACTCCCCAAAAGGAAACTTCCTCCTTCCACCAGCACCTCGCAGCCAGTGGAGCGGCCAAAAGAACAGGCTGGACCTTCCCGTGAGGTACCTCTTGTATCTTTAGGGGCTCCCCCCAAATCGGAGGGTGAGCCAGACCTCTCAGGGGAGGATGATCTGAGCACACTGGCGCCTACCAGGCGGTCAGCGGTGCCGGATACGGACCCTGAGATGATGGCTATGCTTGCCCGGGCTGTGTAGGGCTTGAATGGAAGCCTCCATCACGTCCCGAACCCTCTCTGCTGGATCACTGGTATCTCGGGGTGGCTCGCGCTGGTTCTCAGGGCCCCACCCCAGTACCTTTCTTCCCGGATGTGCATGATGAGCTCACTGAACCGTGGACGGCACCTTTTACTGCCCGAAACCGCTCCAGTAGCACATCCTCCCTCACCACCCTCGATGGCGGACCAGCGCGGGGGTATATGGCTGTCCCGCCGGTGGAGCGTGCGGTGGCGATGCAATTGTGTCCCAGCGCTGCTTCCACCTGGCGGGGCAATCCGTTGCTCCCCTCCCGAGCCTGTAGGCACTCGTCGGCTCTGATCGGCAGTGCCTATGCGGCCTGTGGAGAAGCTGGCTCTGCCCTACACGCTATGGCGTTGTTACAGGTTCATCAGGCCAAGGCACTGAAGGATCTGTACGAGGGTGGTCGCGACCCAGAAGTTCTTAAAGAACTTCGTATCGCCACGGACCTCGCGCTACGTGCGACGAAGGTGACCGCGCGGTCTCTGGGTCGTGCTATGTCCACCATGGTGGTTCAGGAGCGCCATCCCTGGCTGTGTCTGGCCGACATGAGGGAAACCGATAAGATCAGGTTCCTCAATGCCCCCGTGTCCCAGACCGGCCTTTTCGGCGACGCGGTGGAGAACTTTGCCCAGCAGTTTTCCGCCGCACAGAAGCAGACTGAGGCCATCAGACACATCCTGCCCCGGCGTCCAGCTGCTGCCTCCACCCGGCTGGCGGCGGCAGCACCTCAGCCTGCTCGTCGCCGAGGGCGCCCCCCTGCCTCTGCCTCCGCCTCCACCCCCGCTCCCGCGCAGCCATCGCAGCAGCCTTCTCAGAGGCAGCGCCGTGGAGCCGGTCGCAGGGCAGCCGCCCCGCCCGTCAAGGCCCCCACTAAGACTGGTGGTAAGCGGAAGAGCAAGAGGCCCTGAGACGGGCGACCCAGAGATGGATGGAGCTGCTCTTCGGGAGATGGTGAATGCATCACTCCCTCCCCCGGAGGAGGGCCGGGTGGAGAATCTTTTGTTTCCTTTTTTTCCGCCACTGGCCGTGTACCCAAATACTTGACAAAAGAGCAGTTTCTTCTATCTCTGGGTCCCCAGAGGGGGCGGGGGGCATGGTACGGGCCAACCTCGGACCTCGCTCACCCTCCCCTCTCGCCAGTGAGCGTTTGGAGAGTGCTATCAGACGTACTACTGCCCGAACGCAGGTAGTTCCCCATCGCTGCCCCACCGCGGGTACATCGGTGGTCCCGCTGGTGCCGCTTGTGCATTATCTGGGGGCCTGGATAGAGCTTCCCAGTCCGTCTTGCTGGCTCCTCCGGACCATCAGACTCAGCTATGCGATTCAGTTCGCCCGGCACCCCCCCAAATTCAGGGGCATCCACTTCACTTCTGTGAAGGCTGCAGATGCCCCTGTCTTGCGTGCAGAAATCGCTACTTTACTGGCGAAAGATGCGATAGAGCCGGTCCCTCCAGCCGATATGAGCACGGAGTTTTACAGCCCTTACTTCATAGTGCCCAAGAAAGGCGGGGGGTTACGACCGATCTTGGATCTGCGTGTTCTGAACCGAGCACTTCACAGGCTACCGTTCAAGATGCTCACGCAAGAAGCACATCTTCAGATGTGTCCGTCCTCAAGATTGGTTTGCAGCGATCGACCTGAAGGACGCGTACTTTCATGTTTCGATTCTTCCACGCCACAGACCATTTCTGCGGTTCGCGTTCGAAGGGCGAGCATATCAGTACAAGGTCCTGCCCTTCAGGCTGTCCCTGTCGCCCCGTGTCTTTACGAAGGTCGCGGAGGTGGCCCTTGTTCCCCTCAAAGAGCAGGGTATTCGCATTCTCCACTACCTCGACGACTGGCTGATTCTGGCTCAGTCTCGGGATCAGTTGTGCGAACACAGGGACCTGGTGCTCGCGCACCTCAGCCGGTTGGGTCTTCGGGTCAACTGGGAAAAGAGCAAACTCTCCCCGACGCAGAGGATCTCTTTTCTCGGTATGGAGTTGGACTCGGTCGAACAGACGGCACACCTCACGCAGGAACGTGCCCAGTCGGTATTGAACTGCTTGAATACATTCAAGTGCAGGACAGCGGTCCCACTGAAACTATTTCAGAGGCTCCTGGGGCATATGGCAGCTGCAGCAGCAGTTACACCGCTGGGGCTGCTCCATATGAGACCACTTCAACACTGGCTCCATGGCCGAGTCCCAAGGAGGGTGTGGCAATGCGGCACTCACCGGGTCAAAGTGACACCGGCCTGCCGCCAAACCTTCACCCCGTGGTCAGACCCTATGTTCCTCCGGGCAGGAGTCCCCCTGGAACAGGTCTCCAGGCATGCTGTGGTACATACAGATGCCTCCACCACCGGCTGGGGAGCCACGTACGACGGGCAGGCAGTGTCGGGGGTTTGGACGGGCCCTCAACTACACTGGCACATCAACTGCCTAGAATTGCTAGCAGTACGCCTTGCTTTGATCCGTCTCAAAGGGCGCTTACGAGGCAAGCACGTGCTGGTCCGCATGGACAATACTGCGACCGTTGCGTACATCAACCGACAAGGTGGTCTACGCTCCCGTCGCATGTCGCAACTCGCCCGCCTCCTCCTCCTTTGGAGTCAGAAGCATCTGAGGTCGCTTCGTGCCATTCACATTCCGGGCTTGCACAACCGTGCAGCCGACGAGCTGTCGCGAGCTGCGCTCCCCGGAGAATGGAGACTCCATCCCCAGTCGGTCCAGCTGATTTGGAGACGTTTCGGGGAGGCTCAGGTAGACCTGTTTGCCTCTCCAGGAACGTCCCACTGCCAGTTGTTCTATTCCCTGACCGAGAGAACACTCGGCACGGACGCACCGGCACACAGCTGGCCGCGGGGCCTGCGCAAGTATGCGTTTCCCCCAGTGAGCCTTCTCGCACAGACATTGTGCAAGATCAGGGAGGACGAGGAGCAGGTTCTTTTGCTGGCACCCTACTGGCCCACCCGGACTTGGTTCCCAGAACTAATGCTCCTCGTGACAGCCCCTCCCTGGCAGATTCCTCTGAGGAAGGATCTACTGACTCAGAGAGGGGGCACCCTATGGCACCCGCGTCCAGACCTCTGGATGGGATGCGGAGGTTCTAGGTGACCTACCCCAAGGAGTGGTAGACACCATCACTTCGGCGAGAGCCCAGTCCATGAGACATGCTTACGCCTTGAAGTGGAACCTGTTCGTCGAGTGGTGTTCCTCCCACCAAGAGGACCCCCGAAGATGCTCGATCAGAGTCGTGCTTTCCTTTTTGCAGCACGGGTTGGAGCGAAGGCTGTCTCCCTCCACCCTTAAAGTCTATGTGGCTGCTATTTCTGCACACCACGACCCCATAGAAGGGAAGTCGGTGGGGAAGCATGACCTGGTCATCAGGTTCCTCAGGGGGGGGCAAGAAGGCTAAATCCGCCCCGGCCCCCCTCTGTACCCTCTTGGGATCTGTCCCTAGTTCTGACAGCACTACGGCAGGCCCCGTTTGAGCCTTTGCATTCAGTTGAGCTGAAGTTCCTTTCAATGAAGACTCTGCTCCTGCTTGCATTGGCCTCCATCAAGAGGGTAGGGGACCTGCACGCATTTTCGGTCGACGAATCGTGCCTAGAGTTCGGGCCAGCGGATTCCCAGGTAACCCTGAGGCCCCGGCCCGGCTATGTGCCCAAGGTTCCCACGAGTTCCTTCAGGGACCAGGTGGTGAGCCTGCAGGCGCTGCCCCCGGAGGAGGCAGACCCAGCCCTAGCTTTGCTTTGTCCCGTCCGAGCCCTAAGATGGTACGTAGACCGGACACAAAGCTTCAGGACCTCAGACCAGCTCTTTGTCTGTTTCGGAGGGCGGCAGAAAGGGAATGCCGTCTCCAAGCAGAGGATGGCCCACCGGATAGTGGATGCCATCACCCTGGCTTATCAAGCACAGGGTGTGCCCTGCCCACTCAGGTTGCGAGCTCACTCAACTAGAAGTGTTGCATCCTCCTGGGCGCTGGCTCGTGGCGCCTCGCTGACAGATATCTGTAGAGCTGCGGGCTGGGCGACCCCTAACACGTTCGCTAGATTTTATAGCCTTCGTGTAGAGCCGGTTTCCTCCTGTGTTCTCACCTCAAACGGGTAGAAGCACTGAGTGGCCCCGGCTCGGGTCGGCTTGCAAAAACTGCTCCAGAGTGTCCATACAGTAGACCCTGTCGAGCTCCTCCATCCCTTCGACAGCCAGACGTAGCGGAGCGTTAGGCGTCAGGCCCTCACTCGACGAATCCATGAGAACCGATAGAGGGCTGGGGTCCATATGAGAGACCTAAGTGGATCCCATATGTGTAAAAGTCCACGGTATAGCCTCAGAGCCCGTGTTTCCCAGCAGGATGTCTGCTACTCTAAGAAGGTTACAATCACCTCCAATCTTCCATATGCTCCTGAAAAATGAGTCATGTGTGTAAATGCTTCGAACCTCCTACATGAAAGGTGGAGCTTCCGCACATTCCCAGTGCTCCAGCTTCATGGAAGTGGGTAGTGCTATGTTATACAGTGACTGGTATTTTTGTTGCGAGCCCGGCCTAGGCCAGGAAGCGGGCACAAGGAGCTCACTCAGGACACTGGAGGGGGACAGCAGCTGTGGCGCTTTGGTAGGGATCCCAATTCGTCGGTCACCGACGTGACTCGAAGTGACCGACTGAATGGGGAACGTCTCGGTTACGTATGTAACCCTCGTTCCCTGAAGGAGGGAACGGAGACGTCATGTCGCCATGGCTGCTGTACCACCGCTGAACCGCCGGGTCACCGGCTCGGCTCCTCAGCGAAAACCTGACAATGCGCTGCACCTGCTGCATATTTATACTCGCGCTGCGATCAGCGGCAGCTGGATGCAATCATCGCATGCCAATGTACATTGGCTCGTTTAGTTTACACTCGAAGCAGATTGGTCTCTCTAAGCAGGATCCCAATTCGTCGGTCACCGACGTGACGTCTCTGTTCCCACCTTCAGGGAACGAGGGTTACATACGTAACCGAGACGTTTTTTGTAATGTAAATTTAAGTTAAACTCGTAAAACCTAAAATGCCACAGCTGCCAGTTGTTTGTTTTTTTGTTTTTTTTTTTAACAAACAAAAGTACGTTAATGTTTTCACTAGGGTTGGGTATGGAGAACCTGTTCAAAATTTCCAAGAACCGGGTATTCGATAAGACACACATTTCGGTTCTGCTTAATAATTCCTGTGTTCTGCGCATCAGTATTTTTAGTTCCGCGTGTGTTCGGTGTTAAAGAGACAGTGGCCAAATAAACATTCTGCCTGGCATTAATGTTAATGCAGGAACAAAAAATCATTCACTGATCTTGACTGAATATCTTTCGTAAATTTAATGAGTTAATCTATAGTTTATTTATGAAAAGAAAACTATGCGGTGTTCTTAAGCATTTGATTTAAATTTCTATACCTGTAATTTGTTCAATTGTATTTATTTATGCTATTGCTAATTTATTTTCTTGTTCCTATTTTATTACTGACTGTTTACTTTCCTTTAACAATATAATGTTTGAAATTTATATTAGTCGTTTATTAGTTGTTTTTGCTGTGTTTTTTTTTGTTGTTGTTGTTTTTGTTGTTGTTGTTAAAACCATAGGCAAAAGTTCTTCTTAGGCCTAAGTGTTATGTAGGCTGCTGATTTTTGCTCATGTTATTCAGATGCAACAGAAAGCTTTGTAAAAATACAGAATAAAAATGTTTGACATCATTTTTTATTGGCTTTTTAATGTTATTGGAATTAGGAACTAGGAATCGTTAAGAATTGTAATCGATAAGCAGAATCGGAATCAGAATCAGAATCGATAAAATTCAAACAATACCAAACCCTAGTTGTCACAGTGATCAAGGACACAGTTACATAATAATAATAATAACAATAATAATTGCCTCTTTAAATGTACTTGTTTCCATCATGTTTTAGAAAATCAACATTAAAATTTCCTATATTCAGGTTTTCCATAACTGTAGAAAAGGTACATTTCTTGAATATGTGGCATGTCATATTCAAGGTCTGCTGTATAATGCACATTTTGACAAATACAAAAGATCATTTGTGCATTCCAAGCATGCAGAATATTTGCATAATATGCATAATACACATACTGTACTGCATACTACAGATTCACAAGTGATAGTAAAAAACATACGCCTTGTGGTTTCCCACCTAAGCACACTAAGTAAGTGTAGGAGAAAGAAGGAAGGTATATCATAGTATGAAAATATGCCTACACCTCTGTGTCCATTACCTCCCAAATTCGGGAAAAACACACAAGCGTGCACGCACACACACACACACACACAAATATTCCTGCTGTACTCCCTCTACAAATCCATCTTTTAGCCTGTGCCTGAAGGTTAGTGTGTGGGAATCAATAACTCTTGCTGTGTGAGTAGCTCCCTATCAAAGCTACTGTTGGCTTCTTTTCGTTTGTTTATATGTTCGGGCCGATTGGAGTGTGGTGAGGGAGTCTTGGTAAGCCCACTATCCCTATCTCCAGAATACCTGGACACTTATACACGTACTATTACACTTATATACTTGCAGTATTAATTCTTTCTTCTTTTTTGGGGATCACCCTGTTTGGACTTGGTGAGCAAAATATGTGTGGTCCTGTCAGCTTTGGATGTTCATATGTATAGTGACATTAAAAGAAAAAAAAAGCTCAGCTGTTTAGATATACTGTGCTATCTGAAGGCTGTGGGGAAAAATATAAGACAAACATAAAAACAAGAACAATAATAGCCAATGCAAAACCAATAAAGCACTTCAGCACCATGGACAGCTCTACTTTTTTTTTTGTTTTACCTCACTAACCTGGACCTGAGGATGGTGCTGTCATACATATTGCAAAATATCTATTTAAACCTTTCATTTGCTGCTCATTTTGAAACGTGGCTGCAACTGCGCTATTGTAAATGCACCTCCACAAAGCCATTAATACACATGGGTGGTCAACATTTATCCATATGACCACCGATACACATTTAAATATTTGCATTTTCTATTCAACACGATTGCCAGCTTTTTGAGTCACTGAATATACTCTTGATCCAGCACGTTAATCTAAAGCCCCCCTCTCAGCATCAGAAAGAGCCAGCACTGTGCTGTAGCCAGCGGGACAGAGCCAAAGACACAGGAAGTGGCATTATCCACAAAAAAGTGAATGCTGCAGATTTTCACTGTACAACAGGATTAATTGTTTAAATCATCACCCTGATCAACAGGATTAACAGCATGGGTAGTTGGCTACAACCACGTCAGTTACAGATTCAAACAAGACCACACTGGATAATGACCACTCTCTGCAGCCAACAAGCTCACAGAGCTCTCAGCTACCAAATGACTGATCCTATTCAGAGGACATACAGACCACTGGCACCAAGACAGTTGGATGACATCAGTTCCGCTTATATCCACTGGCACAAACTGCAATGTTCGATTACTGCATCCAGTGTTTTAATGGACTGCCAAACTTGAAAACTGATGTCTGTTTGTTCATGAAAAAACAGAATATGGACATTAGTGGCTGCTGAAATAAAGAGATGCTGTGCTGTCACTTTATTTATTTATTTATTGATTTATTTATGTTAAAAAAATGTTTTCTCCAACGGACTAAATCAGGTCATAAATCAAAATAAAATAAAACAAAACTGAATTATAAGTGAAAGTGCATTAATTATTATTTTATTTTATTTATTTTATTTTCCATAGATTCAGGTTAAACTTTGCCACACTATCACAATGTGCTATTTGTGTTTGTGAATAAACTATTCTATCAGAAGCTGACAGACCACAGAGAGCTGACAGCACAGTGGTAATAGAAAACAAGTGATTGCCACAAACGTCCCATGAGACATGTGGGCCAGCACTTCACCCTCTCTGAATCACACTCCTGTTTCCACCTCTCAACTACATCTTTCATATTATGCATGTGCCTGTACCTTCAAAATCTTCCGTTTTCAATGGAGTCAGCACAAACTGAGGTCAGATGACATACAGTACACACTACTGCCGATTATTTACTCTTGACCAATTACCTGTGTTGACTGGAGGTTAATAACATAAACTGACCTCTGAACACATCTGACATGACCTGCTGACATACTGAAACCTCAGCACTCCTTCACTGATCATAGATCTTTTGATGGATGGATGTGCTGCTCACACAGTTTCTTTCATCTGAACGTCCTATAACACAACTGACAAAATGGCTTAATGAAATATTTGAACAAACCTATATGCTATTATATTATATTGCATGTTATATTCTTTTGTTTTTAGTTTATTTATTTATTCGTTTGTATTTTCTTAATTTAGGGTTAAAAATATAAACTTTTTAATATTATTTATAGCACCTCTGCGAATGTACAGATGATGTTTTTCTAAAAGTGATTACTAATTGATTAGATTTATTTGACAACTGGGCATCCCAGGCAAATTGAATCTGAGTCAACCTCAAATCCAATACAGTTATCAAGATAGCATACAACCACTAATAAGCCTCTTGCTAATTTAGCAATTTACCTCTAATGAAAACCTAATCAGCAACAGAGGCAGACCATCGTTATCAATAACAAAGTTATCCTAAAGGGACACTTCAGGTCAATGTTTGTGGCAAAATGCAGTGCTAAACAATTTTAGGAGGCGAGAGAAAAAAAAAGGCAGACACAAGGCTATGTTTAGCTATATTTAGAGACGACACAAAGTGTGTTGAATGCAATTCCCCCCATTTACACTTTCTCTATCCCCCTGATTTCCAGCTTTACTTTCGTGTCTTATCTGCCCGTCCCTGAGAAACCTATTACTGGCCTTCCCTTAGATGCCTGCAGCAAACAACAGCAGAATGCATTCAGTTCAAGTCATGTGAATGTGAGGGAGCAGAACATGAAAAACCAGGAAGAGGTTTCAGCATTAAGCTGCAAATTCTGAGTAATACTTAGCACTGCAAAGTATTCCTTAGCTAGTGGCTATCAGCACGTTCTTTCCAGCACATTTTATGTCCCACCTTTTACTACGCCTCTGTGTTTAATGGATAATGTCATATACCGCTCCTTCCAGCAGCTGTTCCTAAAGTGTGTTTTAGCAATGCTGTCACTAACAGCATAATGTTTCTAAGATGTTTCAGACCTAGATCTAGCCAGCTGTTTGCCATAATCATAAATTGCTTGATACATTTCACTCTGCCAACACACACGGTTTCTATCTATCGCTCTAATGTGCATTTGGAAGAACAGGCCTATTCCAAATGACTTTTTATAGTTTATTTACAAGTAAATCCTAAAACAAACAAATACTTCATAAATACAAACTTATTTATTTATTTATTTATTTAGTCATTTATTCATTCATTCTTATCAGACATTGCATTATTTCTACAGTGATTAAGCTGATTGAAATGTACTTATTAATGCTCATAAATACATTTATATATGTATTTGTATATATAACAGAATTAATTGTTCATTTAATTCATATTATTATTACTATTGCTATTATTATTATTATGATTATTTTTATTGCATAGAGTAAATTTAACCAACAAACTGCTTAATCTTTATGAAAATATTAATGCACACTGTTGTAAAAATGTCTACTACTGCTACTACTACTACTTATTATTATTATTATTATTATTCATTAGTGTTATACAATTTATTTATTTATTTCATATAGTAAATTTGACCAACAATCTGTTTAATCATTGTGAAAATTAATGCACATTGACTGTTTACATTAAAATGTCTACTACTACTACTACTAATTATTATTATTATCATTATTTATTATTATTTACATAGACTAAATTTGACCAAATATCTGCTTAATCATTGTGAAAATAATAATGTACATTAACTGTTGTGAAAATGTCTAATAATAATAATAAAAATAATAATAATAATAATAATAATATTGTTGTTGTTTTATAAGTTATAAGTTGTTTTGTTGTTGTTGTTTGTGTTATACAATTTATTTTTTCTTTTTCTTTCATATAGTAAGTTTGACCAACAAACCGCTTAATTACTGTGAAAATATTAATGTACATTAACTGTTTACATTAAAATGCCTACTACTACTACTAATAATAATAATATAATAATAGTAATTATTATTATTATTGTTGTTGTTGTTGTTGTTTGTGTTATACAATTAATTCATTCATTAATTAATTCATTACTTTCATATAGTAAATTTGACCAACAATCTGCTTACTCATTGTGAAAATATTAATGTGCATTAACTGTTTACATTAAAATGTCTACTACTACTACTAGTACTAATAATAATAAATAATGATAAGAATTTATTTATTTATTTATTTGCTTACTTGCTTTCATTCATTCATTCCTTTGGGGTTACTGCAACACTGGGAAGGAAATGTTTAAATGCTTAACTTACAAGAAAATAAATGTCCCAATGCAAAGAATGTCCAAAAAGCCCAAAAAGGTCTTCATTGCCTTTAAGCAAAACTTTATTTATTTGCTTCTTTTTAATTAGCGGATGAAATATGACCAGAGAACATTCTTGTCAGCTTTCATAAGATTCACTCAGACCGATTCCGTCGATCTTCCATCCCCTTGATGTTTTTTTCCTGCATACACGAATGTCCGCTCCCTATTAACAGAACAAATCGCACACCTCACGTGCACACGCTCTCACATAAATAAACATGACCTCCCACACACCACTACAGTGTGGTTAAGAAGGCAAGCTTTTATCTTCTTATGACCCTAGCACACATTTCACCTTGATGATAGGAGCAGATACCGTAACGTTTCTGTCAGGATGTTAGCTGGCGGCACTGATGCATCCTGGGAGATGATGTACAACGTGCCGAAGCCCCTGCTTCTCGGCTTCTGACGGCGGATGACAAAGAGCCCGAGGTGCTACACACTAATGTGCGCTAGTAATTGCTAACGAGGGAGATCGGGGCGTGATTTATTTTGCAGTAATGAGCATCCATCCTTGCTATCTGCTTCTCACATTTAGCTTGAATTTCATCACCTTGAACTCCCGCAAACAAAACAAAAAATTCTTTCCCCATCTTCTCTCACTCAAACCTGTCTCTATGATTTAACAATCAAACACTGAGTGGCTGCCGCGAGGTCTGTGGAGGGAGGGGAGAGAAAAAAAATGAGAAAAAATACAAATTGTGCCCTAACAAAAAATAAACTTTAATGAATTCCCTCGCGCCCTTGTTCGGCGGTGCATCTGAGCCACTGTTAGCGTCGCATTTGTTTGCTAATCTCTGCCAGTGAGCTTTCAGAAGGTACATGTGAAGACAAATTACACGATCCGCTCATGTTTAGAGACTCGTTCCACTAATGCTATACTTGACCCTGAATGGTTTGACAACAAAAACACAAGGCCATTATTCCCAGATGTACCACACCACCTCCTACAACACGACTTAAGAGGACATCTAATAAATAACTCTAAAATCAAATGTTTTTGCAGCAAGCGGGGGTTGACGTGGTTGTGTTGGAATAAAGGTCACATTTATTAATAGACAGTCATTAAACTCTGCATGCTTTAAAGCGTGTGAGTTACTCATCCAGCTCTAAGCAAGATGGCTGAATTCTGTGATTAATTTTGGAAAAATAAATAATTTAATAAAGAAAAGAAAAAAAGAAAGAAAGGAGAGAAAGCATGCTTCATTTCCCAGTTGCCTGGATTTATTGCTTAATAGCACTAATGAAGCTAACGTGGTAATTAATGCAATCAGGCACAGGGGTTTTAAAGTTGCCCCTCCCTGCCACTTTCAGAACAATAGCACATAATGGGAGCCATTTTACTTACTTGTCTTATTCTGGCATGAACATGTGCAGATGGGAAATGCAGAGTCGTGGAGGGAGGACAGGAAGTGATATTTCAGGTTAGGGCCTCTGAAATTGGGTAGCTGAGGACAGCTGAACATCCCATGACACAGCGCCAGGTGTCTGCCGAGTGATCGCTCTTACTCTCATTACTCCTTACACTGGCGAGTTCATTAAGATGAACATTTCAAAAATTGTCAGGTGAGGCGTCAGATGAGAAATGGGTTTACCTAATTTCTATTAATTGATAATCACAGTGACTCTTCTGATGTTTACAAACTGTACACAACATATTTACAATTCATTTTTTGTTTTTAATAAAATGGCTATAACTTTTTTTCCTGACCTTGATGAAAGAGTATGCATCTATGGAAGCCTGTTTCTGCCACTGAATAAAAAATAAAATAAGGTAATTGTGACTTTTAATCTCACAATTCTGACTTTTTTTTCTCGGAATTGAGAGATATGAACTCGCAATTCTGAGAAATAAAGTTAGAACTGCGTGACCAAACTCGTAATTGCAAGTTGTAAAGTCAGAATTGTGAGACATAAACTTGCAATTCCAAGAAATAAAGTCAGAATATAAACTCACAATATACCTTATTTTGACTTTTTGACTGTTTTCTCAGGATTGCGAGTTTATCTCAAAATTGTGACTTTTTTCTTAGTAAGATATAAACTCACAATTTTAAGAACATACAAGTATTTTTTCCCTCAAAATGAGACTTCGCAATTGCAAATTTATATCTCACAATTCTGAGGGAAAAAGTCAGAATTGCAAGATACAAAATGTATTGCAATTGTGAGTTTATATCTTGCGATTCTGACTTTATAACTCACAATTGCAAGTTTAAATCATGCAATTCTGAGAAAAAAACTTAGAACTGCGAGATACAAACTCCAATTTGTGAAAAAAGTCAGAATTATGAGTTTTTATCTCGCAATTCTGACTTTATAACTTATAACGTATATATATATGACTTATAACCATGACTTTATAACTTTACATCTCTTTATATCTCTCTTTATAATTCTGAGAAAAAAAAGTCAGAATTGTGAGATAAAAGTCACAATAACCTTTTTTTAATTCATTTTTTATTTAGTGGCAGAAACAAGCAAGGACTTGTGACTCATGCAGAATTAGACTAGGGACATTTATTAAGTACATTTATTCACTGTCTAAATGCTGGCTTTCTCAATAATGGGAACCTGATGATTTATGATAAATTAATATCTTTAGAAAACTCAAACCTTGTCTCTGTTTCTCACCCTCATTTACCTCGCTCTCCTCATTTTCTTCACCTCAGGTCCCTCCTTGCAGAGTTTATCAGATAAGAAATTTGCACATTACGGTTGCCAGGTTGAGTGTAATGGTGCATAAAGCAGCAAAGGCCTCTTTCTATTTAGATAGCACATATGCGCTTAAGCCCTCTGCACTGTCACACACAGTGAATGCTGACATAAAACACAGACAATTAAACAGCACAGCAGAGGGCCATCGATCGGTCACTGTAGAAGCTTCTTTGGATTCATTAGTGCTTCTTAAAAGACAATTACCCCTGCAGTGGCCCTCCTATGCCAGAGATTAGGGCCATAGTAAACGGTCATGATCCCTTTATGATCAAGGACCTAGTCTGGGAACCAAGTCTCTGGGTGCATTAATGACATTACCATGCTTACAATTACGTAACTCAGCCAAAACTACTTAACATAAAGGCCTTATACAAAAATGTTGTAAATAAATTTAGCATTCAAGTTTCATTCTTATAATTTGGGTCTGCTTTTTACCATAAATTTTAGCTTAAAATTTCAACCAAAATAAACAGATGGATGGATGTACAAACAAATAAATAAAACTAAAATTATTAGAATGAAAATTCAAGCAATTATGTCTATTTGCTTTCTAAATACTGCTTTTAATTATTTATTTATTTGTTTGGCCATGTTTTTGCATTCTGTCTATATAAATATGTACTAGATGAACGCCTAAATCACAAGAACTGTAAAATAAAATGTGTATTTTTAAAACTGCACCTCGAGAGCCTTATGTTCTGTTCCATTCATAAAGACTTAAACAATTCTCATGAAGTACTGAGTTCTACAACCCATTATGCCCTGCTTTTAGCACTTCACATTGAGACTTTTTTGCACTTGAAGTTCATGTTTTGCCTAGTGTAACAATTCACAATAACAAGGAAGGCAGCGGCTCATCTGAGAAAAAAACTTTTCAGAAGTACTTTGCTTCCAGAGGCATTCTGCCTTTTGCTCCACTGGCTCAAAGATGAGCGTGATTTCAAGTGGAAAAAGACAACGATACGGGGCTGCTGCGCTGTTTACAGTGGGTATTAGGGCGTAAAAGAAGCTACAGAATTAGGCAGAAGGGGATGAGTGGATGGGGATCTATTCATTTTTCAAGGCGTTTTAACTTCTGCGGGTGAACAATCAAAAGAGAGGGGAAAAACGCAGCACACGCCAACCGAGGGCAACTTATCACTGGCTTTTTATTCTGTGCGTACCTGTCGAACAGCTGGGGATAACATTAATATTTATAGAAACCAAAGACCAGGGAGGATTTACCATACTTTTAAAATCCATTTTCCCCACTTAATGCCCTTATCAGGCTCCCACTTCCCTCTTTCTTTCTTTCAGAAGCATTTATATCAGTTACTTACTGCTGTACTGAACCGAAAGGTTTGGAGGCGGGTAGCTGAAGGAGAACAAGAGAGCAAACAGATGCCCTCCTTTTCATATTCCCTTTCAAAAAAAATATAAAAAATTTTATGCAAGGAAGCAAACAGGTCAGTTTCAAGTTTGCAAATGCTTTCGAAAGGAGTGTTCAAAGAGGTCCACGACCCCTGGGGGTCCACAGCAGTACTGCAGGCGGTCTGTCAATTATTGATTAATCTCAATCTATTAAAATATATCTACACACGCAAACGCGCGCACACACACACACACACACACACACACATACACTATAAAACTTAAAGTTAAAAAAGGTAAAGTTCAGCTAAATATTTCATCATCCCTCCCACTTTAGAAACATATGACTCCGTGCATCAATATTAATTATGTAATAGGTTTTCAATGTACTATCATAAAGTATGTGCATACATTAATATGGTACGATAAGAATCCAATACTATGCAAGGCTTAAAATGCAACACTTTTCTAGCTTTTGTAAGTCAGCACTGTATTTACTGGAAATATATATATTAGTGGTGCCAAAATTAACGCTTTTTTTTTTTTTTTAATGCATTAAAAATATTTAACACAATTAACGCAGTGGTGGGGCTAGGTTTGGCCACCCCACCCACAACCACTAAATAATCACATTTATTTAGATGCAGAACGCAATAACAGGCACATCAAACAGGAGACTTTTCAGATGCGCGTTCCAACATCACCTCAGCAACAGGCGCGAGTCAAACGAGAAATGGGAAAACGAGAAAGCGGAAATTGTACCGGTGACGATCGGAGCTTCAGTAGAACATCAGTGAACTGCGGTCAGAAGAGATGTTGTCTGGTCATATGTCAGTAAAAACAAATCTTCCTGTCCTGTCAGCCGTTATACTGTGGTCACAGCACGTGCTCTTCAAGTGCACACACAAATATGCCAGCGCGCCGTATTAGGCTATAGCCTATTAAAGCACTGTATCGTATTCAAACCCAAATGAAACTACGAGTATGTATGTAGTTAGTTGTTATATCGTCAGTTAAGCCATGAAGTTACAAAAAAGGCGCCTACAGCTTCCTTAAAACTGTGCATGTAATTGTTTATTATTTAAGAGTCACATTTAAAGCAGTGTCAGATCCGCTTCATGCTCAGCAGCGGCAGCTTTTAAAGTAACAGCAGCCAAAATATCCTAACAACCAGCTGCTGTGATGTCTGTTAATCAAAGAACAAAATTAAAAAATAGGATTTTTTTTTTTAAGCTTTGTTTTATTTAATTTAGATTTTAGTGTTAGTGTTTAGTGTTCCAAAACAAGTCCATAATATGCATCCATCCAAAATAAAAAGTGACTCACACGGCTCCAAGGGGGTTAATAAAGGCCTCCTGTGGCGAATCGATGTGTTTTTGTAGGAAAAATATCCATATTTAAAACGTAAAAATCACATTAATCTAGCTTGTGCTAACAGTTGTACATGGAACTTTGACAAGGGGCAAGGCAGCACTGAAATACCATCTAAGCTGTTCGCCAATCGCAACGCAGTGGGACAGCTAACCAATCATGATACATTTCGTTTTTGGAAGGTGGGCCTTCATTAAACCCGGAACTAATCGAGCCTTATGTGCCAGGCTGGGAGAAATTTATTATAATAATGTAAATTATGTTAAAAATAATGCGTTTTTCGAACCACCAAGCATGAAAGCATGTTCTAGTACACCCCCAAAACAAAATCAAGACTTTGTAAAAGAGCATAATAGGACCCGTTTAAGTTCATTTAAATTAAAGACTAATAAATGTTAAATTGAATACTCTCAATTATAATGTTGAATGGCTATAGTCAATGGTTCAATATTAGGAAAAATTTCACAGAGACATCAGTTGGTATCAGTGATACTTGCCTAAAGATAAAAAAGATGTAATTAAACAAATATCAAAAATATACTTCCTTTATATTGTTTCTACATCAATTTGAAGATTGAGTAAAAATCATTGCAATATAAAAGTATAATCGATTGACACCACTAATATATATATATATATATATATATATATATATATAAATAATTTAGTATGACTGCATAAGCTTTTGTTTGTTTCACATTTACAATGCTCTGTTGCTCACAACACATGCTAATGGACATTTAACAAGTTAGTTTGTGATGATCAAAAATGAATTCTGCAAACATGCAAATAAAGCTACAACCATATAACCACGCGATCAATTAAAAGAGCAGAGACACAGTCATGCTTGCCATAAACAAATGCCAGACACAAGGAGAAGGAGGTAGAGAGAGGGGAAGAGAAGACATATAAATTGCAATCTGCATGACAGTTGCCAGTATTGATGTAGTTTGTCAAACAGGCAGGCTAGTTGAACAGTGCAGAAAAATAATTGACTTGGGTGCTGCCGCAGTCAGTAGGATAATAATGAAATGCAGCCCACCAGTTGACACAATTAACATACCTTTCCAGTTCAGCCCACCATGCACCTTCTCAACCATTCATGCCATGTGTGATCCCCTTACAATATTTAAACTATACTGTTCAAAAGTTTAAGGTCAGAGATTTTTATTTTATTTTATTTTATTTTATTTATTTATTTTTAAGTATTTTTAAGAAGTCTCTTATATTCACCAAGGCAGCATGTATTTGATCAAATGCAGTAAAATTATAATATTGTGAAATTACAATTTAGCAATTGTTGCTGCCATCAGTCTGAGAAGAGTAATATGGCCGTTTCCAAACAATTTGAAGTTTATTCACATGTAAAAGACAATTAAAACAGACACCTCTCCTACCAGGAGTGGACGTCCCAGAAAATTCACCGCAAGATCAGACCGTGTAAAGCTCAGAGAAATGGCAGACAACCCAAGAACTACACCTCAGACTCTACAGGCCTCAGTTAACAGGTTAAATGATAAAGTCAATGACAATACCATTAGAAAAATATGGGATAATGGCATGTTTGGAAGGCTTGGCAGAAGAAAGTCGCTTCTTCTTCTTAAAGCACATACAGTCTTAGAGAAGTGCTGACAATATATGCGAAAGACACCCATTAGACTGGCATTAAAAATACTATGCCAGTGTATCTGACGTCGAATGCACTCTAATGAAGCCGTTTACAGAATCCACTATTAAAAGCTCCCAAACTGGGGCTCCGGTCTCCCGCAGATGTTCCCACTGGGCTTAGTGACGGCTTCCTAATTTCTCATTGTAGCTTAACTAAGACTAGAGTCCAAAGAGCACATAAAGACCCCAGCTGCTAACAAGATGTTTCCCTCTCTACTGTTTAATTACACATCTAACAAACAATTAATGAGATCAATAAAGGGGGTGATGTGAAAACTGCCACTAGAGCGCAGAGTAGGGAGGGTGAGAAAGAAAGAAAAAAAGAAAGAAAGAAAGAAAGAAAGAAAGAAAGAAAGAAAAACATTTAAAAGGACACTAACGGGCCTTTCTTGAGGCTAAAGACACTTTAATAGATCTTGCGAGCTGCTGAATAATTTGAGGTCAGTTGAGGTCAGTTCTCTAGAGAGCAATGTGTAGCAATTTAGCCGTGAGGCTATCTAGCCTTCACAGGTTTTAAGTGGCTGATAACGGGATCCATTTGTATGTGTATGTGTAAGCGCGTGTGTGAAATTACAGCAAAAAATGTTTGTCCTTTGAGCCACCTAAAATCTCCCATTCTGTTCAAATAACTTGATTTGCACAACAGAAGAAGAGACCATCAAATCCTCCCTCCACCGCCCAACACACACACACATCAAGCATTGCTATAGTCTCCATCACTCTGTTTTCAGACTCCCATTTCCCCTGCCAGAAAACAATCATACTTGCTATTCATTCTTTTTTATTTTGCTCTCCTCCTGTTAGCGGATGTTGCGGTCAAGGATTTTTTTCTCAATCCCTTCGAGTTTAAAGTGATCCAAGGTGAATTTGCTGTAAGGCTGGTTGATATTATTACAAACAAATATTCAAACAGTAAATAAATAACCATACAGATTTGGACAAAATTCAGTATTAGGGCATTAAATATAAAATACAATAATAATAATAATAATAATAATATGCTAATTAATTTACAATTAATTGCAAATATAATTTTAACTGATTTGCATTGATGATTTTGATTGCAATTGTATATACAGTTGAAACAAAAATACTATAACTAATAACTTAATAATGGTTAAAGGCTGAAGACAAAATAATAAGATAATAATGGTTAAAGGTTGAAGAAGAAATAGTTATTGAGAAATATATTGAAACATAACTAATGTAAATTATGTTATTAATGTTAATGATTTTAATGATCAAGAATACTTGATGCAGCCTTGATGAGCATAAGATACTTATTTCTAAATAAATACATACATACATACATACATATCTTGACCAGTTTTTTTGAAAGGTAGAGTAATTAATTATACCAAAACAGTTATACCAATAAATTGACAGCACACATTAAATAATTAAATTCAAAAAGAATTATATATAGATATATAATTAGGGCCCCATGAAATCAGATTTTTTAAAATTCTTTTCATTGTCAAATTAAAATGACAAAATTAATGACAAAACATGTTTAACTAATTGAAGCAACAGCAAATTAACAATTTAGCAACAATTACATTTTAAGGCCCTTTGAAATATGTTTTTTTTTTTTCGTTTTTGTTTTTGTTTGTTTGCTTTTACCAAATTCTGTGTGTTCCATTAATTTTCCATTTTCATGGTTTTATTAACTTTTAATAATCAAAAGTATGTCTAACGAACTATTTTTATTCAAATTATTATTATTATTATTATTATTATTATTGTTAATTAGATATTATTATTTATTTATTTTTCAGAAATACTGTGTTGCGTATTTAATCAGTAAAAAATAATGAAGTAAATGCAGTAGTACCATTATTACATTAAGTAATATATTTCTGTCACAGTGACATTCCACATACAGTAAAATCTATTTTAATGACAGGGGTTTGTGTTTACTGCTTAGCAGAAATCATATGGTCCTGTATAATACACATTATATACACCCAAAGTTAACAATATTTTTTTTGCAGCAGACATTTAACAGAGATGCTGAGACAACATTGGCAGTGTCAACACACTCATAATCATGTCACAAGACAGGGAGGGGTTGCAAAACTAGTCTAATGAGCATTTTCTAGTCTTATCGTGAAAGTAGTCTAATGGCATACTCTTTAGAAGACGTAATGGCCAAATAAAAAGCACATTAACATCAATCACCATGTTCCTTAATTTTATATTGCCAGCACAACAGGCTTGGATCCAGCTCCAGCGCTGCGTACAAAATCCAACAAAACCCACTGTGCTGTGGAGAAGGGCCTGAAGCACAATCACTGTGAATATATTAATATACTGCCCAATAATATTGAAACATTATCTAATATTGTATGAAAATAGATTTAACATATCGCCCAACTCTAATCTGCTCTTGTCAGTCCTACTGTGTTATGAAACACTGTGTCTCAACATGAACAACAATATTCCAGATGGGCTGGAATAAAACCAGAGCATAACTGACTTTGGAAGCATGTAACGGGACAGTTTGTTTGTTTGAAGGAATTCCAGGTGTCTTTAGATTCAATATGAGACACAGTGTGAGGATGCTGTAGCTTCAGTGTGTTTGTTTGCGTGTCTGTATGTGTGTGCTACAAGGAATGTGTTTCATTAGTCAATGTCACACACAGTGATGGGCCTATTCGTCTGTACATGCTTGACTTCCTTAATATACACACTAACACACACACAGAAAAATCTTAGCTATTAAACACCACTCTGACCCTCAAGCCTGAGGGACATCCTCTTTCAATAAAAAGAGAACAAAAAATACGATTCATGCTTTTTTTTTTTTTTTTTTTTATACACACAGACTGTGCCGCTACCCTTTTTTTTTTTTAAATCCACCATGTGCACACCGCTTCTGGGAATGAAGTACCACCGGGTTCACAAAGTTGTCCTTTTTTTCAGTTGTTGCATTGCTCTTTCAAAAATGAAACCGACATGTACACACACCTTGCAGCATCCTGTGGCTTCACACTGCCCCTCTCCTTCTCACAGTCTCTCACATCACACGCTCGGCTCTCTGATGCTGCCCCGCTATGTGTTGAACTTTTTAAAACTAGGCCACTTTCAAAAATAAAGCAGAGGGAGAGAGAGACATTTTATCTGATCCTATAAGCTATAATCTTATCTAGCCGAGCATGAAAAATGCTTATTCTCACATCCCCCCTAGTCTTACGTGCAGGGATGCTTGATTACGCCATTAATCATGTACAGAGAAAAAAGTAAGAAAATGTGTAGCAGAGAAAACGGGGCACTTCGTAAGCTGGGCATCCTGGTTCGAGTGAAGTTTGAATGGTTAATTTTAGTTTTAGTCTCAGTAATTTTAATAATTTTGTATTTTTATTTATTTATTTTTAATTCAGTACCAGGAAAACATTCTAATTTAAGATTTTGATCCAATAGTTATATTAAATGTTAGCTTTTTTTTTTCAACTAACAAAACCCGTTTTTAATAGTTTCAGTTAAGAATAACGACACCTTTTATTTATGTACTTACGTATTTATTTATTTGTCTTCATAAATATGCAGAGTGAGTAACTCAAGATGATATATAAAATGTACCTCACCCTTTATATTATTTTCTCACCATACTGTTGATCCAAAACATTCTAATATAAGTTTTTTCATGTAATAGATATATTTAATTTTAGCTTTATTTCAACTAACAAAACCAATTATTAATATTTTATTTAAGAATAACAACACCTATTTATGTATTTACGCATGTATGTATGTATGTATTCTAAAAAATATGTAATTAAAGTATTTAAAGGGTGAGTAATTTTTATTATTCACCCCACATATTATTTTCTCACCATACTGTCGATCCAAAACAGTAGCATTCAATGTACTTTTTATTCATTTCAGTTGTAGCCTCAGTCATTGTAATACATACTTTTAATATTTTATATATATATATATATATATTAAAATGATACTAAACAATAGTATTTAATTTATCTTTAATTTCTATTCATTTTGAGTTTTAGTCTCAGTAATTTTATTATTATTATTATTACTTTTTTTTTATTAAGTGCCAGGAAAACATTTATTTATTTATTTGTTTATTTATTTATTTGATTGACTGATTGATTGATTGATCGAACAAGGACAACTAATTGTAACCTTCAAAAGGATGCAAATAAAGTGGTCCATGCGACTCTGAAGTCATACAGTAGGTTTGTGTGAAGAACAAACCTACATTTAAGTCATTATTCATTGATAATTATCCCCTCTATTGAGCTTATAACCGCTGCAACAGAGCATCAAGATGGTGTGCTGAAATTGAGAACGAAGTCAGTCTGAATTTTGAAAAAATGAATCATCCAGATAGATTGTGCGAACCAAATCAACAATTAATTGAAAAGACTGCAACTCAAAGAAGTGATTCATTCAAAAATCAGCTATTGCGTCTTCTCTGATAAACTCTCACGCACTTGCTAAAGAGAGCTAGGATGAGACTCAAGGACTTTACTTGTCTTAAATGCAGAACATTTGTTCAAGCTTAAATATGCAAAGGCTACACACAAGTTTGAAACAGATTTTCTGAGATAAATTTAGAGTACTCATTAAACAGATGACATCAACCTTTACATTCCAGCTTCCACCTACTGAAGATATGTTCGTATATACAAGGAAAGGAAGCAAAAAAAAACCAAATAAAATAAAATAAAAAAAAAAAAATACTGAGAGATATGAAGGCGTGAATGATGGCTGTAGAAAGAGAGATGGTCTGTTGCTATGACGATGGCTTTTTGCAGGTCAGTGTGTGTATTTGGTTCAGAGCCAACATGTGGAAAAGTAAGTGTAACTACACACAGCCTATAATAGAAAAGCAGCACATAAACAAGTGGACAAAGCTCCCTAAAAGCATTCTTCATTTCCTTTCTTATTAATTTTTTGTCAGATGTTTTTAAATGTGTAGACGAACCAAAGATTTCATAAATAGATCAAATAGCTGCAGCGATCACGACACAATTCGCTCAGTGATTAGTGCTGGAGCATCTAAAGAAGTGATTTTTACTCTGCAGGGCTGACTGAAATCAGGCATGGCTGTGTGCAGTCGCCTGATTCTAATAACCGCTTTAATTATTCTGACTTAACTGGGGGGCAATTACTTTCTCACACACAGGGACTATTAGTGTTGGATAACTGTGGTCATTAAATAAATTAAATATGCACAAGATGGACGGAATGATAGATAGACAGAGTCAGATGGATTTTGAAATTTAATTTAAGTGGGTCACGTAATGGAAACCTGGTCACTTCATTACATCTGTTTTTTGTTCATTTAAAAAAGCAAATGCTGTAATTGCAGCGGCCACTGCATATATTACAATGTAGCCTGGCAGCAATGAAAAAATGGACATTACAATTAGGTGTCTGATGGAAATTGTAGAGGAACAAAAGCAGAGACTGGCTTTGTTTGGCCTTGAGAGTAGGTCATGTGGCAGCAACAGGTGTGCATTGCAAAACCTTTAATCTCTCTCTCTCTGTACCTGAATGATTGGGTCACTGAAACAGTGCCCTAAAAAAAGATTTTTGCTTGGATTTTACAGTCATGGGCTAAAGTCTAAAAGAGGCAAACATTACAGATCACTTTCAACTAGGGAAATATATTAGAAATATATTACTTAATGTAATACCATTACTACTACTACTATTTTTCAAGGAGTATTTACCAGAAATATTATTTAACAGAATTTATTCAGCAAAAACTGAACATTTCATAGGGTCCTAAAAATTTAATTTTTGTTGAACTTTCAACAAATGATTGTTAAATTGTGTAAGTTTCAAGATTTCAATTAATTAGACATGCTTTTTAATTAATACAATTTTAACCATTAAAATAGAGTATAAAAAAAAAAATTAAACAAAAAAAAAAACAGAATCCAGAAAAAATTAAACAGAAAAAATGGAATAAAACAAAAAAAAAAAATTTTTGTTTAACTTTGAACACATATATATATATACTACCGTTCAAAAGTTTGGGGTCAGTAAGACTTGTAATAGTCTTTAAAGAAGTCTCTTATGCTCAGCAAGGCTGCATTTATTTGATTAAAAATATAGAAAAAAAAAACAGTAATATTGCAAAATGTTTTTACAATATAAAATAATGTTTTTTATTTTAACATACTTTGAAATAGAATTTATTCCTGTGATGAAAAGCTGAATTTTTATCAGCTGTTACTCCAGTCTTAAGTGTCACATGATCCTTCAGAAATCAGTCTAATATGCGGATTTATTATTAGAATGATCAATGTTGGATAATATCAACAGTTGTGCTGCCAAATATTTTTGGAACCTGTGATTTTTTTTTTTTTTTTCAGGATTCTTTCATGAATAACAAGTTTAAAAAGTACAGTGTTTATTCAAAATATAAATATTTTATAACAATGTAAATTATTTATTATTAACTTTTAATAAACTTTTAATTATTGACTTAATACATCCTTGGTGAATAAAAGTATTAATTTCTTTAAAAAAAATGTAAACAATAAAAATGTACTGACCCCAAACTTTTGAACGGTAGTGTGTATATATATATATATATATATATATACACGTGTGTGTATTTGACATCGAAATATTACTTTTTTTTTTTGTGCATTTCATCATAGTGGACAAAGCGTCTTATATCTAATGTGCACAAAACAGAGCAAGGCAAACTGCACTGTACAAAATCAAGCTTCTCTTTAGTCTCATTAAGATATGCAGGGACCATTCACCAAAATGGCTAATCAAGCTCTGTGCAATTAAATAAGTGTGCTAAAATACCACGACTCGTCCCCCTCAATGATCCCTGACGATAATTGAGTCTCGGAGGGCGGCTGGTACCTGCAAGGTCGCACGCGAGCGCAGAAACGCGTAACACGCAGTGAACCTAAATGACTCTCCAAGTGGCACGCGGTAAGTTGAGTTAACACTAGCAGGTGTTCTTTGTAACTGTCTGCTAGTGAAACAATATCAAACAGGCATAGGGAAAACTTAAGTTACCGCAGAGAGAACATCCAGCCAAATCTCTTTAGTCAAACATCTGTCAAAACAGATGCGGCAGGGCAAGGCCAGGTACTCGAAGAGGATGAAAAAGAGATGAAGCCAGAGAAAAAGGATGCGAAAACCGTAAGGTCTCATTTCTGGCACAATCAAGAAGGATAAATGGTAGAATCTGTTGCTTTATTGAAGACTGTCTGCACCAGCCAGTTTTGTTTCCAATAGGATTTCATTAGCGCTAGAGAGACTGGCCCAGGTGCCTTAGCAAAAACCACGTGGTCTTTTGAGTCTCGTATTGAAAGAGACTCATATTCATTAAGTCTTGCCAAAACGGAAAAGCGATTCCTTCACTGGGCTAATTACAGATAGTCCCATCTGGCGGCAGGAGATACAATAATTCAGACATAACCAAATTAACATTGTCAATGCATTTCTGGGTCCATGGCTTCGACATTTTGGCTATCTTTGGACTCCCGTTGGCAGAGTAGCGGAGAAAGTCCGTCCTTTGCCATTAAGCTGAAATAGAATGAATCTGTTTTTTCAACACTGGCGTGTTTAAGGACCTATATGCTAGATGAACTACGCTGCTGAAGTTGGCTTCAGAAAAGCACAATTTGTAATATTTTGTAGGCTGTGTAATAAGCAATACAAACACAGTAACAGTGAAAAGAAACAAACTATGGGTATACAAATAACATACTTATATCGATGATATCTCAATATTTTCTGGGATTTTGTCAATAACAATAATTAGACGATATTTTGCTGAGTGTGGTATTGTGCTGATATCTTAAAGACTACCGTGGACAGCTGACTCCTGAATTTGCAGCCATAGCAGTGATAGAAATTAATATTTTCCAATAAGTTTAAATTGAATTTTACCTTTTATGGGCATTTTTAACTTTGTAAAGCCATTTTTTTCTAAAATTGTGCATCTTTTGAGTCAAATTCTTACATTCAGATTTTTGCAACTACAGAAAAGTTTGTGGAGAAGACAGCACTTTACAAATGAGAGTGTCATGCTTTACCACCACCCCACATTTATGTATCAGTATTTATATAATACATATAATATGTTTAAAAAACATTTTTGGGCATCCATACTAAACTTAATTTCAGGATTCAGGTTAACATGCTAACACGCTAAAGCTAGTAGTAAAAACAAACTGAAAAGCGATGATGCTTCCGTGTAGTCAAAAATAAAGGTCAATCTGAGATGACTCTATGCTTTAACGATTTATACACTAAATGGCCAAGTACACTAGACTAAGGTTGATTCCAGGGGTCAAAAGCTCCAAAAGTCTGTACAAACAAGCAGGAAGAGGACACAGGAGTGCAATATATTAAATAGGAACTCAGTTAACTACGTAATGAAATAATGTTAACCTGACTGCTTCACTTCCACTTTAATGATTATGGGGAAAAAAGAAAGGCTAAATTGACCTGAAACATGGTAACATGAAGAATAAGTCGACAACAAGAACATCATGTACCAACATAACAGCTGGAACATGTTCACTATTTCTGAAAAAACAGATGCTATTAGGCTTTGCAACTCCAATTCAGAAAGCAAATATATATATATATATGAATTAATAGTCTCCATTTAGAAGGTTTAAGAACACTTCTCTCCAACAGAGTCTTCAAACACAGCTGAAAGGTTTCCCCTGACATTATATTAGGGGGGTGGCCCGCCCCCATTGAAGATCAAGTTAATTTTATTTTCTATATAGCGCCAGATCACAACAAAAGTCATTAAAGGTTACCTTTCCTATAGAACCTTGTTCTTTTATTAAACAAACTAAATGGTGGTTTCGTTATTTATCTTATTTACACGACGACATGTCATTTCTGTCTCTACCTGGAAATGCGTCTGCAATTTCTCCTCCGTAAAAAATGCGGACGGGATCGCGGAGTCCATTCATAAAATCGGATTTACTCTATAGCGTGGAATGCCACAGAAAAATGTCCATTTTTACATGAATAAATCAAAATTGGGTCTGTCACTTAATTCAAATCACGATATGGACTAACGTCTGTGAATATTAAAACGCAAAAAGACAGTTTAGATATGAATCCTGCATGTTTCGTTTGGCTCTGTATGTATGAATAGCGGAAACACGGTTTTGTTTACTACACACATACTAAAGCACACATGAGACTTGTGGTGATTTTCAGCCTCTGCGTCTCATTATATGACGACATGAACACATAAACTTCATCTCCAGAGCTGCTGCGAGAGTCATTTCATGTGAATTTTACCGTTTCATTTGAAAAAAAAAACTTGCATCATATCATACTGTATACACACAGAAACTTCACGACAACCTGTCAAAATAAAAGTACGGTTTAACATGGAACAGAAATATATTACTCTTGTATTACTTTTGTACCGTATAACGTACGTCTTTATATATTTCTATTTCTGGCCAATTTAAATAAAAAAAATTAAAAGATCAAAATAAATATTACAACCAGATTAACCACTTAACTGTAGAAAAATTCTACAATTATTATTAATTTTTTTTAACGGAATATTCACACAAATTTTCTTCGATGTATTAATGTTAACAGTAAACCTCTGTTTGTTTGATTATCAGAAAAATGTAAAAAAAAAAAAAAAAAGATTGTTGAATTTGAGAGTTTTGGACTCTATTTTTTAACTAAAATAAATGTTTGTGTTATTATACAGAGAGTAAAGTACCAAAAAAAGTACCGTTGGGTACGGCACCCCTGCCCCATCCATCCCCCAAATAGCCCCCCACCCCCCAAACCTAGGGGAAACACTGGAGAGGAAAAAATATTGGCCTTAATTAATAATTACAATTAGAATTAATACAAATCTAAAACACTCAGAAATCAGAAACACTCTTGTCTGTGGTTTTGAAGAGTGGCTGTATAGTTGAAGCTATCAAAATGTTGGAAGTTGGCACTGTGACTGAAATTGTTTACAAATGTTGTTTATGTGTGGGTTTATGTTTGGAAACTCACAACGATCAATAACAATTTCGATTGGACCCTGCCATGGCCTGGTACTACCAACAAAAGTTCTAAGTCAGCTCAAAATGGCACCGACAGGCTATTCATTGGAAATGTCTAAAAAAAAAAAAGGCAGTACTAGAAGTGTAACAAAATATTGGAGTGCAGGTATCAACCCAAGAACCTATTTTCATTTATTTATTTTTATTTTTTTCATAAGAGCTGGGGTTCAATCCATAAATCATTACTAGGCATGGGTCAGTGTAGCTTGACTAAATGTGGTCTGTTTCCAATGCAATATATTTCTGGTAAAGGTCATTTTCGTATTAGCTACATCCAGGCGCCATATCGCTCAACGTCTCTCTCCTTCTAGAAGACTCACCCACCCATACGGCATGTTTTTCAGTTGCACACATTGCCCTCTTTGTGAAAAACTGTGTTACACCCAGCAGAAAGATCGTTTTTATTACCAAACACTTAAACACTAACATTTTTTTTCTCCCCCAACTGAACTGCAATATAGGATGATGAAATTGTATGTTCATCTGTGTGTTTTTAGAGACCAAAAGAACTCAAAAAAAGGCACTGTAGATACCAAAACATCAATATGTTTGCTTGGAAAGAGCCCTTGTGATCAAATATCTGCTGCTTAGATAAGCTCACATTGAATCAGCATGTGAAAGCAAATCATACACATAATTACTGTTGCTATCACAGCAGGTCGTTGTCTTGCCAGTGAGACTGAACACTTTTTGGAGACCACAGGCCAATCAGAGAGATCTCCTACAGATACGATGGCAAGAAGCATTCAGAGAGATTGAACAGATGTCGGCTTCCCCATTGGCGTTGTCGAAGATACATCAGATTTAAGCTAAACTTATAACCGCAAGAGCCACAGAAAAAAAAACAGACAAATATCAGATCTTCATCAAATAGACCATAGTATTACAAATTATACAAATGTAAACAAAACATTGGTGTGGTTCTATACATTTATGAATATTACATTTGCTGCATGGTTGTCAAACAGGATTTATAATTTCCCTTATACTGCTCCTTATGACTAACTAGCTAGCTACGTGCAGTTGTCGAGGTATGGTAAGAATGGCAGACCCCTGAATAGCTGAACTGAAAGGTAAACATTAAAGTGCACACTAGTGCTGAAGCATGTAGAGTTTAGCTGTCAATTACAATATGAGTTACTGTAAAGTATGGCAAATATAACAGTCAATCACCTTTGAGTGTTTGGGTATTTTTGAGCCTAGCACACTCAGTAATTTTGACAATCATACAGTACAGAAGCTTTACACGAGTGCTTCAAGGCTGACAGAGCAGAATGAGCAGTTTTCTTAAATGTAAGTAGCAGTCACAAAGTTGCATACAACCCCTCAAATGCTAATCTAACAGGTTGCTTAATATATATATATATATATATATATATATATATATATATATGAATATATGAATATATTTTAATTTTTCCAGGATTCTTTGAGGAAAAAAAAAAAAACTCCCCTGTTGTACGACTGTAGCGAGACCAAACCATCAGCGGTGGATTAATGAGCATTCTGTAAAGCGTGCAGTTGTGCGGCTCACAGCAGAAGAGTTGTGGGGATACCTGTCCCTGTCGTCTCCTCCCGGCAGCAGACGCCGCCTCGCTAATGTACGTTAGCCTCTATGGGGTGAATAATTTGTTCTCTGTGTCAGAGACAGCCATCTGCACGGCCAGCACCTCCTCCCCTGCTTATTTGCTTGACTCATTTCTGGAACAGTCTGGGATAAATGTGCCCGATAGGCGCCTGGTGAACTCTTCCCTAACGGCCCAATCTGGAGACAAAGCCATTGAGCAGCTCTTACAGGAAATAGAGGTGCTTTAATGTGATAAGGCCAAGGTCAGAGAGTGAGCGAAAGGTAGACAAAGAGATGCAAATTGAAAGAAAGACAGTAAGACAGAGATACACCAATTTTCTCCAGATTTGAAAGGAGAAGAGGATGATAGGCCACCAGTCCCCAAGGTCGTGCTATTTTGTAAGTCACTTTAAAACATAAAAATATAACAAATGTTTAGAGATGTAGCAACACACTCACATCACATTTCCGTTAGTTACATAATACTGACCTCATAGTTAAAATAAATAGTTAAAATGGTAACATTTTTGTTTTTTTTTTTGTTTTTTTTTTTAAATTGAATACTTCTAAGACATATACATTACAAGTCAAAAGTTTTTGAACAGTAAGATTTTTAATGTTTTGAGATTAAAACATTAAAAAGATGCTTTAAATTCATCAAAGGGATGATAAAGTCATTTATAATGTTACAAAATATTTCTATTTCAGATATTTGCTGTTCTACTAAACTTTCTATTCATCAGCGAAACCTGAAAATGTTTTTACTAAGATGTTTTCAACATAATAATAATAATACTAAATGTTTTTTGAGCAGCAAATCAGAATATTAGAATGATATCTGAAGGATCATGTGACTGAAGTAATGATGCTACAAATTCAGCTTTGAAATCACAGAAATAAATTACATTTGAAAATTTATTTAAATAGAAAATTGTTATTTTACATAGTAAAAATATTTAAAAATTTAACTGTGTCACGAATCTGGTCGGTGTCCTGTTGTCCGCTCACCACCAGATGTCACTCTCACCTCACCTACACACTCTGACTGTTGCACCACACTCCGGACTGCATTTCCCATCCTCCACCGCACTGATTGCGTCAGCCCCCGTGACCAATCAGGTGTTCTATAAAAGCCCCGGTCCTTCCCAGTGCACTTCACGGATTGTTGTATTGTTGTGTTTATTATTGTTATCGCTTCCTAGTTTCTTGTTCCGAGTTCCGAGTTCCCTGTGTTTTGTTTTTCCCGCCTGGTTATCTCGTTTGGACTGTCTAGCCGCCTGCCTTTGGATTATCGCTTGTCATTAAGGACTATTCTCTCGTCTCGCCTCTGACACTCCTGGTTACTGTTGATTTGACCCTGCCTGTCCGACCATGTATCTGTCTCGTCCCATTAATAAAAGCTCGCATGTGGATCCGCTCGCCTCTCGTCCTTCACTCCCGGTTACAAATTGTTTTAGCAGTACTTTGGATCTAATAAATGCAGGCTTGGTGAGAAGAAGAGACTTCTTTAAAGAACTTTAAAAATCTTACTATTCAAAAACTTTTGACTGGTACATTATGTACTGTTAATTAACCAGGATAGAAATATTCATAATTCTGCTTAGCTAAAAATACAAAACAGTGTTAGAAGCTCTGTAAAAGCGTTTAATACTGTGCTTTATGAAATAATGTATTTATATTAGATGTATTAATAATAATTAATAAACATGGAAGTTCAAATATGTCAGGTTTATCATATGTGATGTATTCTTTGTATGTGTGTTGATCCGTGAATAAAAGTCTAAATTAAACCTGTCTAAGCTTTCATTTTTTTTTTGGTAAACCATACACAATAAATATTGTCGTTATCCATGATGGATATCGCATTTTTGTATGGTGATATGTATTTTTACACCCCTACAAATGAGGTTAACCATTGTGTTATATTTAATACTTGTACCTGAATCTTTAATCAGCTCCAAAAAATTGGTGGTTATGAAGATGTTTTGGGCATTTATTTTATTTTATCTTATTTCCTCAGCAGGATAATGGAAAGAGGTATGGAGAAGAGAACGTGAGTATATGTGAGACACACACTACTTTTTTTGTTGTTTTTTTCCATTTCTTTAATTGTGCATTAACAGACAACAAACACTTAATCAGATTAACCCTGATGCCACTGACATTTCTTAAAGCCAGCGGCTGAAATCAGCAGTGTGCAAATGTTTTGGCTAATGTGCAACGCTCTTCTCCGTTTGAATTAATTGTCTTAATTATGGCTGTTCCGTCCTGCTGTGCACACACAAAAAGGCCCTCTGCTGATGCTAAGGCAACACACACACACACACACACACACACACACACACTCTTCTCCCCTTAAAACACAGTGATGTCAGCCTGCTGGGAAATAAAGATAGAAGTTATGTGATTTGTAACAATAGAAATGTAACAAGTACCCTACCTAGACGGCATTTTAAGCCACACTTCCAAAGCAACCAAAGTCATGATAACCTATACCTAGGGCCCTATGATTTCCGCGATGCAGAAAACATGGACGGAATCGCGGAATTCATTCATAAAAACAGAATTTACTGAATAACGTGGAATGTCACAGAATTTGTCAAAGTTTGAATGAATGAATCAAAAGTAAGTCATTACACTTAAATCAAACCACAATATGGACAAGTATCTGTAAATATTACGCACCAAAAATACCATTTAAATGTGAATCCTGCTTGTTCTGCGTGCTTCTGTATTAATGAACGGAGCAGACAAGCAGTTTTGTTTACTACACACATACAAACGCATGTGACGTTTGCGGTAATTTCAGCGTCTGTCGTCTCACTAAATGAGGACATAAATACATGAACAATATCTGCTGAGAGTCACTTTATGAGCATCTGACCGTTCCATTTTAACAAAACTAGCGTTATATCATATACACACAGAAGTGTAAAGGTAGACACGACAACCCATCAAAATAAAAGTCTGTTGTATGCCTTCATTTGATAACCAGAACATTTTAAATACACAACACAGAATTGCTGAGGGTAAAGAAAACCTTCATAAGGCTATTTTAGGAATAAATGTGAATAAATTAAGTATACATTCAAATAATTACACATTCTAAAACACGGAATTTGATAACAATAAAACATATGGTGAGAAAAAATAAAACATTTCATAGGGCCCTAAACATGTCATTTTTGTTAAACCATTATTAAACTGATGTGAAACTGTATAAGTTTCATGATTGTAATAAATTTAGACATGCTCTTTGATTAATTTAACCATTAAAAAGGAGTTGAGAAAAATTAAAATGGGAAAAAACGGAATCCAGAAAAATCAAACTGGAAAAAAACAGAATTTGGAAAAAAATAAAACGGAATTTGGGAAAAAATAAAATGGAAATTTTTTTCTGTGCTGTCATCCCATTAACTTAGCAACATGCTGACATTAAACCATCCATTTTATAAATATTTTGCATAATAGCATAAAAAAAGCCTTAATAGCTACCCTCAATAAAGACAATAATTTCCCATCTGTATAGGAGAGAGGAGCTTTTCAAGGTATACTATGAAAGTGTGCTGTAACTTTCCAAAATACTTACAGAAAGATCTGTTTCATTAAGCAGTTAAAGGGTAAAACTATTTACTTTCAATAAACTAAAAGCACAGGTCATATAGAGCAAATGCAGAGCAGGAGGGAAAAATGTTGCTTTTGCAATCAGGCTGACTGCCATTCCATTTACATTTGTGGCCTTTTTTTTTTTTAATGCAAGCCTACTACATTAAACGTGCTCTACCCCCAAAAAGTAGCTTTTAATAAAGAAATACATGGCAGGCAAGAAAACTTTACAGAGAAAGTAAAGAATCAATTGAATATGTGACTCAAACATATCTTAGAAAGCTCTGATGCTCCAGCTGTCAAGAGTAAAAGCATTTTCACACTTACATATCAACACACTGACATATATTTAGGCAAGCATGGACACACCAACAGCAGTCTTCATATTAGAACCCAGCTCATCCAGACAATTTACAATCTGTCTTTCTGACGATGGTATTCAAATGCTTTTAGGTAATTACAGTAGTGAAGGTAGATAGATATGGGAGAATGAGACCACTCAGCTTCCTCAGTGAAAACCACAGTGACCCAGAGAAAGCGAGGCTACCGATTTAAGGTGTCAGCTTTGCTGAAATGATGATGCACGGCACACCAGACTGTGTTGGCCACTAAAACATGAGCCTAAAGTAAAAGGAAAGATGTATGCAATTTTTTTAACAGCACCTGTGATGCAAAATGTACTTTTTGTTCCTGACATCAAACTACCCTGGTGAAAAAAACAGCATATGCTGGTAGCTATGTTTTGATGCTGGTATGCTGGTTAGGTATGTTTTGATGCTGGTTTAAGCTGGTCCTTAGCTGGTTTATGCTGGTCATGTTGCTGGTCAAGGACCAGCATAAACCAGCTAAGGACCAGCACAGACCAGCAAAGGACCAGCTTAAACCAGCACCAAAACATACCTAACCAGCATCCCAGCATCAAAACATAGCTACCAGCTGGGGATGCAACAATACAGTTACTCCACGGTTCGATACGTACCTCTGTTTTTAACCACGGTTTTCGGTTCGGTTCGGTTCTGATATCTTGCCACTTCAATGTGTTTTTTTTTTTTGGTAACAAATTAACAAAATACTCCCGTAAACCTCTGTACACTGGAAAAAGCGTAGTTTAGTATATGTCTGCTTAATTCTTTTGAGAGAGGTATTTTTTCGATTTTTACACAAAATAGAATGGGTTTCATTCATACTGGATGCCAGAGAGCGCCCTCGTGCAAAAAAACCCACAAATGCGTTAAAGAAGTAGCACTAATGACGTTCCGTTCCAGTTTCTCTAATTTGGATAAAAGCATCGTTATTGCTGTAACTGATTAAAAACAAGATGTAACGTTAAACCGAATGACAAAATGTAATGACAATAAACACTCGTCTGCAATAATATATGGTTTATCTGTGTTCTTCAAGCCATCTCGTGTATTTTCATAAGCCATTGCTTATCGATTTAACTGTTACATAGAATATGAGTATAGAATTTATTGTCTGCCTCATTCTGTGATAAGAAGCCACATCAGATCACATAAGGAAGTTATTTCAAACACTCGACTGATGTTGTGAATTAAAAACAAGTTATAATGTTTTTTATAACTTTTGTTTTTACAACTCTTTTGTTTTACCACAGGTTTAGAAAGGCTTATCATTGCATGTCATTATAATGGGAGATGCTCTGCGTGTGTTGCTTTTTCAAATATAAGCGGGGAAGCGTTTCTCATTTCAGCATGTGAAATCGCGGGCACACATACAGCAAATTCCAAAAGAAATAAAACAAGGAAGTTATTTTAATGCAAAACCGAAAAACCGCAATTCACAAGCGCATATTGAACCGTGGATGTCATACCGAACGGTTCGATATTATATTGAGTATTGTGACATCCCTACTACCAGCATATGCTGATTTTTTCACCAGGGTAGTTGGTTTGTCTCTTAATCTGCTCCCTAGTTTAGTATTCTATGCAATGATTAGAAATGAGAACCCCCCCCCACCTCCACCCCAGTTTTAGCATTTCCTCACTCTTATCCATGTTTCAGAGAAACTCTTCCTTTAATAATGGGTATCTAGATAATGGGTATCTTGAAGACAGACTCCTAGTACTACAGTTTGGAACCCCTGCAGCAAGACTGAAAAAAGGCCGTCTTCTCACTCACACCCACATGGACATACACACACATACACACACTTTCTCACCTATGCCCACTCAAGCTCGTCTCATTAATAAACTCTCTCAGGGCTTGGTAGGGCGCAGTGTAGCCGCAGGTTCACCGTGCCAACAGTGGGCAATGCTGGGCCAGACATTATTGATGACCCGCTGTGCCAGCCCAGGAGCGGCTGACAGACCGTGAAGAATTAAGGTCAAAGCCTCACCTATCTGATGGCGTAGGAGAGAAGCAGTGGAGGAAAAGGAGAGAGGGTAATGCCTTGGGGTGCAAAATTCACAACTGAGAAATCAGAAATCGGTTTGATGTAATAAATTATTCGATCTCTTCCCAAACAACCTCATTCACAAAATTGTTTTTAAACTTGCAAACCTAAATTTAAGATTTATGTATTTGAATTGCATATAAAAATCCATTAATTATATTGTAAATATATCAAAACTTAATTTTTGATTAAGTTTTTGAATATTTTAAATATTTTAAATATTTACATGTTTTTTGTTTTGTTTTTCCAGATTCCAGATTTTCAAATAGTTGGATCTCAGCCAAATATTTTCTCATCCTAACAAACCACACATTAATGGAAATTTATTCAGCTTTATGCAACTTCTCAATTTCAAAATATTGACCGTCATGACTGGTTGCTAGCCATATTTTAAACATGTCCATACATTTTAATTGAATAAATTCAATTGTATTTACTACAGACATATTTATTGCAATTTTAAGCAACTTGAAAAAATGCATTTTTAAACTATCATTATTTAAATAAAATCAAATAAATACAAAGGGTTAATAATAAATGATGCTATAATTGATACATTTTTTTTTTTCCCCCAAAAAAATATTTTTCTTGTTGGTTTAATTTACATATGCCTGGGAAATATGCATCACATCAAGTTTGTTTTCTGTTTGATAAAACTGTATAATCCAAATGGATAGAAATTTTATGTTTATTTAACTATAAATCACAGAGCCTTTTAATTTTTCTTTTTTTTTTTTTTTGAGTGTGCTGTGATTTGTTTAGTCCAAACCGGAGTTCAATTACAGTTTCAAACCAACCAAACTCTTTTGACGAATGGACTCCAAATGCTCTAGTGACCTCCTCTCCTTATATTGTTTTAATATTAACCATCGGCAAAACAGTTTCGAATTTGTCAAGGTTAAAATCCATTCAACTATATACCACCACACAGGAGATCAGCTCTCCTGATCAAAAGATCTACTATCAGAACCATTTTTCTGTCTGGCTTGTGTAAACAGCCTGTCGAGCTTCTATAAATTGGACTCAGCGGCCCCCGTTACCCTCGTGTTTACAGGATAGGGCCGTAAAAACCTAGACAGACTAATAGCAACAGCTCGTATCAGATAAATTGACGAGCGGTCGCTCTGATCTGTGGGTTGAGGAGGAAAGCAGGGTCTTATTGGTCCGATAAGAACAATTAATGCCATTTGTGGCACTATTGCAGGTTAGAAACAACACTAATCAGATTTACAACCACCCTGACCATAATCTGGCCACACGTCTATGTCCTCTATCAGCTTGATTTCTAGTCAGTAAGCGGAGAGGTGACTGATCTGATTTCGCCTTGCTGATGTTTAGGTAAAGGGATTGTTTACCCTAAAATACAAAATTACATTTTACTTAAAATTAATATAAAGGAATGCATATCAGAATCAGAATCAACAAGCAATACAATATAATAAGAAACAGTACAATTAAACAGTGCCAATTAAAGTATACCCCCCAAAAAATCTTCTGAGAAGAAGACAAAGCAGAGAATTTTTTTTTTCCTGCAATCTTGTAACTTCTGAAATTGCACACTTCATCTTCAAATGCTTTCAAGTTATTTGTATTATATTGGTTTAATTGCAAAAGTGAAGAATGGACTTCAGTGCTTGCCATTTGTCAAGATTGTGGGTGTTTAATGGAGGTCATGTTAACCATTAGCCATCATTCAAATTCCAGACAGACTTCAGTTTCCAAGAAAAAAAAAGTACATTGCTTACCTCGCCGACAATGTCTAAGGTCATATAAATTCAAACAGTATTTATTATGAGACATTGTGCTGTTCTGTTATTGTAAATGTCCTGTATAGCAAATTAAATTCTTTGTTTACCGAATCACTAAGCATTCGACTTTGTTAAACATAGTGATTTGATCTCAGAGACACAAACACAGAAAAAAAAATGCTAAGTCATTCCACTCTCACATCTGTCTGTACTGTGGGAAAAATAAAAGACGGTTAAAAATGCAGAACCAGGGTGGATAATCTCATGCATCATGCATGACCCCAATGCCTTGGTCTTGACACCTACATTTATGTTTCATGTTTCTTATAGTAAACCAAGGGGGACAATAAATGGGGGCGAGACGGACATTGATTTTCACCCGTCGAAGGGGTGTGCATGCAACCATGCTGAAACATTGGGGCGATATGACTTATTTATAAATGTTTGCATGCTGACAGAAAATATTTATGGAGCTCTGAGCTCCAAACAGAAAAGGGATTAAAACTACACATTTGGTGCTGCTGATGGGATAAAGACCTGCAGAAGAACGTTAACAAAGATTGATGAAGGATTATCACGTGCAAGGCAGCCATGCGTGGGGGAATGTGAAAGGACCCAAAATGGCAGACATCATTGTTAAGTTTATGCTCAGTAGATTCATCAAGGTCTTGTAGCCGATATTAAATTATGGTTAGTGTGTACTAAATATACAAGATCAATTAAAGGAAATTTGAAAGTGTTCTGCAATGTAGACCAGTCGTTCCCAACCTCAGTAAGTAAAGCTCATCATCACTGAACAAGAAATATGTCTATTTTAATTTGTACTGTACTAATTTCACTTAGCAGTCTCTTCAATATAATCAAAATTTTCATTAGAACGATGACTCACTTCTATACAAGAAAAAAAAAAATCAATGAGGGCAAAAATAAAAGACTCACCAAGAGATTTAATTCAAACCGAAGCAGTTTGAGAAATACAACTTTATTTTACAAGTGCATTTAGTTAAAGCATTTAGATAATCTTTGACTGTCTGAAAGATTTGATGGGATGGAAATAGTATTATCATCCACATAAACTACTGAATTCCAAACTAACAAATATTGCGCTGTTCAAAAGTTTGGGATCGGTAAGATTTTTAATGTTTTTACAGGAATCTCTTCTGCTCATCAAGGTTGCATTTATTTGATATATCAAACTGATATATCAAAAATTAAGCAATACTGTGAAATATTATTACAATTTAAAATGACAGTTTTGTATTTTAATATGCTTTAATATATAATTCATTTCTGTGATGCAAAGCTGAATTTTCAGCATTATTACTCCAGTCTTCAATGTCACTTGATCCATCAGAAATCATTCTAATACGCTGATTTATTATCAATGCTGGAAACAGTTGTGCTGCCTAATATATATAAATATATATATATATATATATATATATATATATATATATATATATATATATATATATATATATATATATATATTTTTGGAACCTTTTTTTTTTGGAACCTGTGATACTTTTTCCAAGTTACAAAGAACAGCACTTATTTTAAATAGACTAACACTATAAGTCTTCTTGACCCCAAACTTATGAAAAGTAGTTTATATTGTGAAAAAGATTTGTATTTTAAATAAATGCTGTTCTTTTTGACATTTTATTCATAAAAAAAAAAAATCCTGAAAAAAAAAAAAAAAAATCACAGATTCCAAAAAATATTAAGCACAACTGTGATAATAAACACTGATAATAAATCAGCATGTTAGAATGATTTCTAAAGGATCATGTGACATTGAAGACTGGAGCAATTACTGAAGAAAATTGAGCTTTGCATCACAGAAATAAATTCTACTTTAAAGTATATTAAAATAGAAAGCCATTATTTTAAACTGCAATAATATTTGACAATATTACTGTTTTTTGTTTGTTTGTTTTTTTGTCAAATAAAAACAGCTTTGATGAGCATAAGAAACTTCTTAAAAATATTACTGATCCCAATCTTTTGAACAGCAGTGTATTATTTAGCTGATTAATATATACATGTAAAAGTCATATATAAGACTTTCTATCTAATAAGAAATAAAAAGAGGCTCTTTTAAATCAAAATGTCTGTTGTATACATTTAACATAGCTGATTCTAAGTCTAGTGTTTGGCAATCACTGATGTAGACAAATGGTTTTAGTTTGACAATACAAAAGCGCATGTGGGCAAGTAAAAGCATATAAGTGACTGTAATTAAATTAAATATGTCAGCTCAGTTTATGTGTGCATTATCATTACTAACCTATTAAGGGGCAAAAAAGCAAAACAACTGACAACAAGAATAATAACAGTAGCAATAAACCCGAATGATTTGATTCTTGTTTTAAGGCAAACGGCAGGCCCATAAGTCAGCGTCCTTCTAAACATCTCCTTTATTCTTAGTGTTCTCTCTCCACATTCCTCCAGCTCTTTCACTCTGATTTCTGATTGAACGGTTCCACATGGTTTACCCCTACAGCCCAGCATGCACTTCTCCACCCGCCTCCTTCCGCTCGGGCCGCAGGATGAACTGCATGCTCCATCGCCCAGCCGAGTTCACCCCTGCATTCATAACGCTAACATATGTAGCGTGCTAACATAGTTAGAGCCCTGCTCCTCAGATCCATGTCTGCCCGTTTAACGCAATTACACTCGATTCCACAGCTCCATCCACCTATCAATGTCAATCGCGTTAGCTGCTCTCACCACAGACGGCTCTTAAGGGTGGGGGGGCGTGGTCAAGCCAAATCTCGGCAGGGTGGATGGGGAAGTGCCATCGCAGCTAATGCGATGGGCATGTAGCTCTGAGAGCTTTTATTACATTAATTTGTCTCGAGTTAATTCCATCTCATCCCCTTAATATGAAATAGCCTAAAAACCCAATTAAATCCCGGTTGGCTGCATCACCTCGGCAGAGAATGGCGTGGCCTTGCGGCACGGACACGCATCCCCATGCATCGACGTGAGCGTCTCGGGACCCACTCAAGTGGCGGGTGTTCTGATTCACAGCACGATGCCTCTGAAACGTCCTTAATTGAAAGCGAGCATGACTGTTGGCAGACAGCAGTTTCCTGACTTTATTAAAGGAAGCACGCAATGAAGATGCCGAGGGAATGTTGACGTCAAGACAGAGCAGAAAGCTAATTCACCGGATGGACGCTGAGACTTTTCGAGACTGGCTGATGTTTTTCACACAAGTGGTTATTTAAAGAGTGGAATGTGCATGACTAAGAGCCAACCAGACATGTTGACCTGTCATGCACCAGTACACTGTGGTTATGTGGGACTACCTGTTCAAGTGACACTCAGGCATATCTGACAAAAGTCAAATTCTGAAAAGGGTAAGTAAAAATATATAAGATAAAAATACAACAGAAAGAACAGAAAATCAACTCCACTTTAAGAATGGTATTCAGGCTTAATAATACAATATGTCACTCTGGATAATTAAACACTGTTTAAATTAATAGTTCACCCAACAATTAAACTCCCCTTATGGCACTCAAGGCTTTATTTTATCCTTAATCTAAATGCATGAGTCAATGAGATTTTCAAGTACAGAAACAGAGATTTTGAATATATCAAAATGAATATCCATTTCTCTGTACATTACTATGTTGTGATGCCTATATGTACTTACATTTAATTTTTTATTTATTTATTTTTTTGTTATAGTTGCCGTTTTGAAATGTTGCATACTTTTAATATTATCATTTTATTGGTTATGAAACATGAAAACATTTATCAGCTTAATGGAATTTTAATATCAGTTTATTCACACTTCAAATACATATATATATATATATATATATATATGTTTAATTGTCCTAAGTGCTGTATATTAATCTTTTTGTAGCACTTTGAGATTTTCTTTAACATGTAAAGTGCTTTATAAATAAAGTGTATTAATGTTTTTTTATTATTATTATTATTATTATTATTATTAAAAAAGTGCATGAATGATATGAAAAACTTTGTTTTAAACTTTTGTGGTGTTTTCTTGTCCTTTCTGGAAATTTTAAAATCCAAGGTCACTCTAAGTGCAGTCTTTGAATAGAAAGAGTCAATATTGATTGAAAGTTCTACTTTATGTTTCATAGAAAGAAAACACACACACACACACACACACACACACACACACACATAACATACCGGAGGTGAGAAAAGGTTTTGAGTGAACTATGCATTTAAAAACAACACTGACTGAACAAAATGAAAGAATTCACCCTTCCACAACACAACCACACAAAGTTCATCTCAAAAGGTGACTTCGTGTTTCAATATGAGGTGATTCAATAGCTATTTTCAACACCACAGTTAATTTCAACGTGGTTTTACAGGAAATGAGCAGCTTCAATCCTTTACATACAGGGATACAGGTATACATATAACATTCTCAGCATATTGATACGGACACCAAGAAAACAGCTGAATGACCAGCGAGTCATTCAGAGGAAGTAAATAGACAAAGAAAGGCACCATAGCAAGATTGATTTTGCCCTGTTTGGATTCACAGTCAGGCCTTTAAACCCTGCTAACCCCAAGACTGATACACAACCAGACACAAAAACACACGGACAGGCTCAAACCAAAACAAACAAACCCAAAATGAAATGAGAGAGGTGCTTGCTCAGCCTGGAGCAAACAAATGTAACGAAAAAAAGAGTGGAACAAAAAAAGAGAGAATAAGAAGACCTCCACATACTAACACATGCTCACCCACACAAAACATTTTCAATGCTCACAGACAGAGCAAAACTCAGAAATTTTAAGTAGACATGAGTGCATGTTTGCTCAAACACACAGATAGAAAAAAGAAAGAAAATGACAGCTGGTAAGAGGGTAGAAAATGACACATCTCCCACACACACACGCACACACAATCCACCCTCCCTTGACTCACAAAGCAATGCGAAGACTATTTTCACTCTCATCAGCGTTCAGTAATGAAGCAGTACCGTAGAAAACATGGCCACCGAGTGATTTATCATCATTCTGAGCCCTATTTCAGTCCCCTGATTACTGCAGGCAGCAAACATGAGGAGCAAATTAATGAAAATGTTGGGGAATTATAAACTCCTACCCTGCCGGAATTATCTCGAATAGCAGTGTTGAATTAAGCCCTTTGACTATATGGGGACCAATTTTGTTTTCTAACCTGCAAACCTCTCTTTTGGGGAGGCAGGGACAGGAGTCGCTGGCAGTGCAAGTCTAGTTTAACACAGACAGAGCCAGTGCTTGGGAGGAACATGAGGGAGAAAAGAATGTAAAAGAAATGCACCTCTCGCCTGCGTCCTTCTCTCCTTGCATTACCAGAGCAAGGCCAAGGGCCAGCATACAGGCAAGAGTCCTTGTAAAGGAAATTGGGAGATAAAAGGTCCCTCCTTGAGAGTTTGCAACTGTGTGTCCTCTTACTTTTCTCATTACTGGTTTCAGATGCCTTTGTGAAGGTGCAGAGGATCTACAAAAGTCAAGTTCATATTGTCCCCACAGTTATGGCACTTTTGTGCCATAAAACTATTACATTTATGTCTGATACTGACAGCTGATCACTTATATATTAATTTAATTAAAAGCATAAAAATTAGAATATATAATTAAAAAAAATAAATACATGAAAGTAAACTAAGAATAAAAAAATAAAAATTATGAAAATAAAAAGTAATTAACATAAAACAAAAACTAAAGTCATTTTTTTTTAAAGCTATAGGTGAATTAAGGTATTGTGATATGCAGTATGGTCAACAGATTATCAAGTTTAACAGTATTATTAAATTGTTACTGTTTTAAAATTAATTTTAAGTGGGTTAGATGACAGCAGCAGTGTATGATTAAAAAAATCCAATGTCAACCAATACAGAAAAAAAGAAACTGTACAGAAATAAATTACATTTCAGCAATCACACAAATAAATTACATTAAAAATTCTACTAAACAAATAATTTTGTCTACTGTATTTTCAAACAATAGCATAAGAGACTTCTTTCAAAAATCTTTCTTAACTCCAAACTTTTGAATGTTGTTTTGTTATTATTGAGTGTTATAACAATTATACCAATAAAGCATTATACCAATATATCAGGCATCCCTACTATTGTGCACTAAAACAGTGCAGATAGCACGCTTCGTAAACTACGCTCTGAGTCTGTGCTTGTGTACGCCTCTCGTTGGTAGAGCAAAACAAGCCAGGGGCATTAGGGCCTGACAGATGGAAGGGAGGGTACAAGTCGCTATGGGAAAAGACTGATGGATCGCACCATACAGGCCGCTTAATAGGGCGTAAGTGTGGAATCTGGCTGGAAAGAGGCTCCCGATGAAGAAGTGAGTGAGGAACACTGCAAAAACAAACCTCAAATGCCTAAGGTGGTCTTTGATTTGTGATGACCCTAGAAAGGTCAAGTATAGTGAGGACGTGTATTATAAGCAAAAAAGACATAAGACACAAGAGCACAATAAATTCAGAGGATGAGCCACTAACCGAGACATTTCTTCTACCCTGACATTGGTAGAAAAGACCTTTTAGGGAGAATTTCAGAAATAGTGATCTGATGTAACAATCCAATGTAAGTCTTTACATTAAGTCAGCTTGACATGCTGGGAGCGAAAGCTTAATTGTGAGAAATGCTTATGGACTGCTTGATTGCTCGACGCTAATTAGGTCTCTCTGTCTGCTACCTGTGACAATGTCAGCTTCACCTGCCTGGGGAATGGTTATAAAGAATATGAGAGTTACGATAAACCAGATGAGAGCATATGCATCCTCAGAGAGAAAGTTCATCCAAGAATGAAAATTGTCATAATTTTTTCAGCCTTTTTTCTTGTCTTTTTGGCTGTCTTTTTTTATTCTAAGATCAACTATAGCAGTTGTATTTTTAATTGATTTCATTTCCATTTTTAATATGCAGTTTGTATATATATATATATTATTTTTTTTTTACTTATTAGTATGATAAATTTGTAATCTGTATTTTATATTAATTATGGTATTTTTACTTGTTTTTATGAAGTAGTTTGTATGTACAGTATTGTCTTTTTTAAAGAACTTGTGTATTATTTTGTTTTAGCAGAAAACTGGGAGATCTTAAAGTCTTTCTTTTGTTGAAGACAGATTTGTTTTCTTCGGAACTTCTGAGCCATACTTCAGGTAGGAAAATATGGAAATCCTTACAAAAGCGAGAAGAAACAAATTACATCCTTCCAAATTGTTTATTTTGGAGCAAAGCAACAAAGAATGTGTCATGTTATATGGAGTGTTTCATGCATGATGTCCAGGAGAAACCCTGTCAGCAAGGAGAAAGCAAAAGAAGGAAGAGGAGAAGATGATGTCTAATGAGGTTGGAAAGATCGAGATGGGAAAGTTAAACAAGCAGCAGGAGCTATCAAGTAGAGTTGCAGATAAAGTCTTGGAAAACTCATCTCTTCAGATGCAGAAAACAAATGCTCACGAGTCCAGGTTCCCTGCAGAATATCACGCTGTTAGTTTCTCTCCAGTCATCGGTAATGGACGCAGGAGATGCCAAACATACAGCATACTTCCAAATGCTACAAACACCAGTTGTAGCCAACAGCTATGAAAGAGACCTCAATCTTGAGATAGGCTAGAAAAGAACCGAGATGACTCAACGTTCTTGCAGCCAGGCTAACAGAACAGCGGAAGTCGTGCTAGCAGAAGTAGAGAGAGCAAATCACAGGAGATGTTTGCAGGAGACGCTGCTTGAAAGCTTGAAGGGGAATGTGTGATATGCATGTGTATTTTTGTTTGTGTCTTTGGGGGCAGGTTTTGCACCGATGCAGACGAAGTGAGAAGACGTATGGTGAGAGTGAAAGAAAGGCTTTTTTTCTTGTGCATGCTGTGGGTTATTTTCTCTGAAATGACTGGTCTTGTCCAGTGAGACGGTGTCTAGCACTTGCCAAATCGAGACATCAAAGCGCTTGTGTGGCTGGGAGGACACTGTGCAGAGGCACTAGCAGTCACATGACATTATCGTGTCATGTCACGACAGCTTGTTATTAGCTATCCTAGGGAAAAGGGCAGAAAGTCACAACATTCTGTAACTTTTCTATACCATTCTAGAATTCTAGACCTTTCATTTTAATAATAAAAAAATAAAGCTCTGAAGCATTTTGAACTATAGAGTCAAAGAATTACAGGCACAGTTTGTAATTTTACCCACTAGAGGGCGCATATTCAAAACAAAGAAACAAAGGCGTAGTTTGTTGACGCCGTGATTGAGTGTGGAATCATGGGAGTTGTTGTTTTCATCCCCACAGCCGATCCAATCTGAAGGGACATGGGCAGAAATCATGTTCATGGATGATCTAATGTATTAAAGATTTATTAACATCACTGTAGTATGAAGTAGGGTGGAGATGAAAGCCGCGGAAGCGAAACAAGGCCAGTTCAGCGGTGAAGCAATTGCTAATGAGAGACAAGCACGATACATGGATCGAAAGCAGGAGAGCTTTTATTATGCCACAGTCGACCGCTTCTACTCCTTTTGGTCATGCATATGTGGGGTACAGCAGCTGTTTTATCACACTAGAGACATTTGGGTGTATTGAAAGTTCTGTTATAATGCTACTCTGTGCGTTCGTCAACTGTCTAATAAAATGCATAACACATTAAAGCGTCTTTGTTGTCTACTCAATAAAAATGGAAATTGAGGGTATATGATGTCATTGGTAGGCAACGCAATGACAAGGGGCGGGCCATTAGTTAAACTGCTTATTCTCTGGATTTAAGCATTCTTCAAAACACTGTTTACTTACATATAATGTAAGTAAAATATATAACACTGTTCTAGTGTTTTTTTTTGGATATTTTAATTAAAAAAAAACATATTGTGTCTTTAAACCGAGTTACAATGTCAACTCTTTTTCACAAAAACAAATCAGATCAGTACATAATATAATATAATGTAATAATATAATATAATATAATATAATATAATATACAACAGTTGCTGTGCATTTTTTTTTTTTTTTTGGTGGTTAATTATAAATAAGTCATTGAGCCATTCACTCAAATGATTTGTTCAAAAATGCTGATTCATTTAGGAATTAATTCAGTTTGCCTGAATTCAGAAACAGTAGAAGTAGTTTACTAGTTGCTATGATTTATTCACTTAATTGATTTGCTCAAAGACACTTCAAAACAACCGATCGAAAAAAAACAACACTACTATGATGTTCAATACAATTTGACCGCTTCTAGTCTTGCTATCATGTCCATAGCCCATACTGGACTATCAGCTTTGAAATTAACAACATTCTAGTGTTCTACTAACAGTAAGAGTTTCATAAACTGTAATGACTAAGACTGTATGAACTAAATATATTGAAGATTTATCCTTCATTACACGTTTGTTTGTTTCTCCAGTCAAATACTCCTTAGACTAAGAATGGCCCTCCCCATAATTACAACAGAAGCCAAGTAACAAATTATGGTTCATGATTAATATAACATTAAACCCCATATGCTATCCAAAAAAAAAAAAAATCTGATGCACATAAAGTGCTGGTGCCCTAAGTTTTCAAATTAAGTCACTAAATTGCATCTTCATCCACCCCCAGTACTGCAGTATAGAGTAGGAGGTGACACCAAATCTTGTAAGTGCTTCTAATCTATCCATCCCATTGTTTCTATTTCCTTCTCTATCACTCGTTGATCTGCAGTTCTTCTTAAGTATTCCTTTGGGTTGCACAGGCTCCACGCTCCACGCTCATGTGGCTGGTAGCAGCACTGTTAGGCTGATGGAGTGTTCGGAGACCCTGCTTCTTGATCAAGTCTTTCTGTGTAACCCCCCGGAGGGCCGAAGAACATAGGCATCCATCTTCTTTAAACGCAGTGTGACCGCCGGAGTGCCACGTCCCGCTAAGTGTAAGATTAAGCTCTGCTAACCAACTCCCTAAATCCTCTTTAGTGCACTGCAGGCCAGGCTAGCGAGGTGAACCACCACACCCACAAACCCCTGGACCACCTCAACCTTTAGCCACAAGCCTGAGATCCCTTGACCCAGGTCAGCAATGCATTACTCCAACCAATCAATTGATAGATTGGCCTGTCTGGGCTGCCGTAACTAAATCAGCCAATTCTGATGATTCAGCATTGGTCTGGGAGCCTGGGCGGGTGTCACCAATCAACGATCACCACCGGCCAGGACAAGTATGGACATTCTCCTGTCACTTGAACTTAATTTATTGCAAACCAGCACATTGATCAAGCTTGTGCTGTTCCACAAGTCGTTCAGGCTTGAGCTTGAAGAACGATTAGAGCAAAAGGTGAAAGGACAGTGGCAGAAGTCGAAAAGGTTTTAGAAGAAACTGAACCAATGGTAATTTTGTGTACAGTGTACAAATCAAAAACCACTTCTAGTTTCCTTGCTGTACCTATAATTCCCAGAAGCGAGATGTCAATAACATTTACATGCAAACTTGCGCTATTCTATTCTACCTGAATACTGATGCATATAAAACATATCACAGATCTTTTGGGATCGTGTTGTTTTGTTTAGTTTCAACATATAACATAGAGAATACAAAACAAAACAATAACAAATAAATAAATTGTTTTTTCAAATTTTTCGAAAAAAGTTTTGCCCTCTCTTTAGCCTTGGGTTTAGATCGCTAGCATATACTTTCATGCCTGCAGCTGTAGCTCACTAGCAGAAACTACCAAAAATAATGAATCAACTTTAAGTGAGCTGAGAAACCACAGCAATTCAGCCTGAGGGACTAGAATGTTGTTACAACAGAAGCGAAACACAGACGATACGATAACGTCACAACAAATTCACTCTATGCCAAGCATAAATGCATTTTTTGGAGATCAGAAGATCACAATTAGATAGAACTATACCACATTAAAAAGCAGGTATCAGAAATTAAAACAACAAAACTTTGTCTTGACAAAGACGCAAATACAAACACACCAAAAAAAGGAAAAAAACATAAAATTAATACCTTGAGAGACTAAAACTAATAAAAAACAAGCGTCCTAGCCACGCAAACACATTTCCTCCAGAGCAGTAGCTTGTAATTGGACTGCTGATGTGATATTCATCTCCACTGGCATAGTGTTTTGACTAAAGGGGCATCGCTAATCGAATGAAAGGTTGTATTTAATATCCCTCTGCTCCTGTATGGTGCTTGAGCACACCAGCACTAAGAAACATACATTAGATTATAGCTGGGTAGAAGCCATTGATTACTGCATAGCGTCAGAGCCAGACAGCCCCATTGATACCATAGAGATCAATATTACAAAACACTTGCCAATGGCTTTGTGACACCTGTTTCAAAGTAACTGACATAGACACACACACAACCACACCACAGGATTATCTGCTTTGAAGCCATTCACTTGAGTCAAGGATATCAAACACCAATAGACACATAAAAGAAGGGACTGTGAAAGACAAAAGGTCAGAGTATTGATTTATCAAAGAATATTAAGACCCTTTAACTGGTGAACTTTCTCAAGATGAACAGTTAGTATCTGTCCAACAGGGACAGAAGGTCAGAAGACAATATGGAGAATTTTGCTCATGTATGTGCAAACAGTACTGTTCAAAAGGTAATGGTCAGGTTTTTTTTTTTGAAAGAAGTTAATACAGCAAAGATGCCTGATATCGATCAAAAGTACAGATATAATATTTGTATTTCTTTTCATCTATTCATCATAGAATCTTGAAAAAGGATCATGTGACACTAAAGACTGGAGTAATGGCTTCTGAAAATTCAGTTTTGTTATCAAAGAATTAAACTACATTATAAAAACATATTGAAACAGAAAACAGTAGGTTCAAATTGTAATAATATTTCGCAATATTACTGATTTTACTGTACTTTTGATCAAATAAATGTAGCCCTGGGGAGCATAAAACACTTCTTTCAAAAACATTTTTAAAAATCTTTGAATTTCAGTAGTGTATCAACACTATGAAGTCTTCCAAATAAATTCAGTTGTATGCAGAGTCAAAATGTAATAATCCTGTCTTTTTTTAACTGAAAAGTACAACATATCATCATACAAACTGAAATCGCTTTAGCCATCTTGGAAGTTTCATTCTGGAAGTTTTCATGCACAAAAGGCACTTAAAACTTCAGAAATGTACATAACCTGATATAACCTCACACAGCCTACGTGTGCCATATGTGATGATGTTACGGTGTTCTATACAGAAAGCTCTTCATGTTCCATGTCAGCACTGATAAATAAATAACCACTCTGTGGGAAACATTATGTGCATTTATATGGAATGAGTCAAATCCTGGAAAGGTATGTCTACTGTAACCACGGCTGTTTGAGGTAAAATGTCTGTTTTCTAGCCATCCAGCCTTAGGGATGATTCACAAGAAGGGCAGGATAAAAGGAGATAAAAAGCCTACTCAATTAGTCCCCTCAAAAAACCTTTATAAAAACAGCATTTAAATAGCAAGTGAGAAGTGAGTCACTAAACCTAAATCCAATTGGAAAAAAAAAATTAACTAAAAACAATTTGGACAAACTAAAAAAAAAATACACACTTAAAAAACTAGTCATCAAGCTACCTTGCATGGAAAATGTTGATCAGGACTTACATTGTTCATGTACTCGCTCAGCAGGTCTTGAAGGGCCTGGCGCACGGCGTTGCACTCGGCTACGATGCGTTCGCGGCGATCGTCACGTGTGCAAGAGGAGTCGGCCATGAGGGCGGCGCCACTGATGATGCTCTCCAGACGTTCCTCAAGTGACGGCCTGAAGCGAGCTTCACTGAATGTTAGTGGGTCCAAAATGATCTTATTCTGAAACAGAAAAAAAAAAGAAAAATATGGCCATGGTTATGAACTGAGTTTTAGTTTAAAACATTGGAAGTTTTAAACACCATTAGAAGGAATCACTTATGCATTGTACTTTTTGGCATTGTGAGATATATCACACCAATTGCATTTTTTTCTCCACTGACACTTGTCATAAGAAAGAGTTATAAAAACAACGACTTCAGAAACTCAGACAGGGCTCAACAGTAAGGAGTGCCCGATGGCCCAGGGTCAGCGTGAAAGACACTCTTGACAGTTGCTGAATTTGTCACTGGCCCGATCGGGCCACTGCTGCGTCGTCACGAAAGTTTATCATTTGCACATGTTTTTAAGCCTTGTTAATTTAAAATTTCAAGCGATCACAGACAGACACGTCTCTGATGGACAAACAGCCTACAAAAGTATGTCAAAAAACTCGTCTTGACGATTAACTTTGTAGCTTTGACAATGGTTAATCTATATTTAATTTTTACAGCGGAGAACAGATGCACCAATCAACTGGACATATTTCAACTGATCTCTGTTTATTTTTCTAAATGTCATGTGTGTGGAAATATTACGAACTCTTTAAACATCCAGAGGCCAGAGATGCTGAAAAAGAATGCAAATAGGAAAAAAAAATACTGTAGCAGGCAGAGCAAGATCACGGCTCAATGCGCGAAATATTGGAAATATTATCCTAAATATTAAAACGGGGGTTTATATGAATGTGTAAACTTTTAAGAAAAGTTTACATGCCATTTTCTTTTCATTTGCCCAAGTATGATGCATTTAAATGCTGCTTTGTTTACAAACCAAGGAAACATAATATCACTGTTATTCCATAAGTGCCACCTGCTGGCAGAGACTAAGTTTGCATTCTTTCAGTCTGTCTGCTGTTTTTTCCTAAAGCATCTTTTCATTTATAATAAAATATTAATGATAATAAAAGAATTTCTGAACAAACAAATAATGTTTGAACTTTATATTTGTTGGTCTAGTAGGTTTTGCTGTGGTATTGAAATTGGAATAGAGAACTGTACAATTTAATGGTATGTAAAATTTTGGTGTCATATAAGCTTATTATTAACATAAAAGATAAAACGAGTCAAAAACAATGATAACTTTTTAAAAACGAAATATTTTTTCGTGGTAGGGCCAGTGAAAATTTTGACCGGGCAAGTAAAAATTTAAACCACTGGCCTGACTGGGCCAGTAGAAAAAATCCTTAGCATTGAGCCCTGTTTGATCTTTTAAAATGTATGTGTACAGTATGAAACAGCTTCACACAAATAGTGTTTTCATTCACACATTAATGTTACTTCTGTGTACAAATATTTTAATCATTCAAGTTCTGGGACAAAAGTTTATAGTGTGGGTATAAACACCAATGTCTACTCTGGTGATAAAAAATAGAGTAATTCATCTTTTGGAAGTATTTTGACACTTTTACCAGTAATTGGCAACAAGGGACTGTTTAAAATAAATATTTGTCATCAATCATTCATTCAAGACATTAATTTGAAAAGTGAGTTGTCATCAATAACAAAACAACTCATTATTGATAATACACTGACTCCTTCATTAATTTTTGTTTTCTATATTTTATATACATATAGAATCAAGTAAGAATGAGGAAAAAAATGGCATTTTCAGTTTCTCCTGAACCGTATATGCTGGATAAAATATTTACACCCTATAGTCAGACATGAATTTTTGATGTACTGTATAAAACAAGCAAACGCAATCTTTAGATTACTACCTTATACTGCATGCCTTAGTCTCACAACTGTGAATACAAAATACCCCAGATGGTAGAGATTTTTGTGTAGCCGATAGAAGATAACAAGCGCTGTGAGATGTTTGCCATAGTTTCCATTAGCAAACCACTGAAGACAGTCGGTTGGAGCCCATATCCAGAGGCTGCTAAGGTGACCTTCAAGGCGAGATCCAGGGCCTCGGTTACAACCACATTGTGATTTAATGGGGCTTTTAAACACAGGATGCAGACTCAAGAACAGCCTCCCTTTTTATTGATGAAAAGTTGCTACCAAATACAGGCTTTATGATCTCTAGGGCTGGGATGGGAAAATTACCATATTGATAGTGGCGATATTATGTTTTACGGCTATATATGAATACGGCTTCGGCAGCAGTTTGCATTTTGTGGACTTTGCCGGTGCAGATGAGGTGGAGGTGGCATTTAGAGGAACCAGAGGTGGCTAGTGTCTGTGCCCTTTACTTTCGAGACTAATATTCAGAAAGCCACTTCAGCAGCTCAGACCTGGCAGTTAATAACAAGCTCATGGATCTCTCATCGTTTATATCTCAGCATGCACTTCCTGTTCTTTGGCATGTCCACAGGCAGGAAATGATGTTTGCGTCTTTTGCAATGTACGTGCTAATCTAGCAGCAGTACTGCCAGCTAACAGCAGCACAATTAGAGAGAGAGAAAGACACAGAGACAGCCTTCCCATAATAGCCTGTTGCCATGGAGATCAACTCTTAAGCAAAAGCAGCAGCAGTCTTGGCCATCTCAATGACTCAGTAATAAATATGTGGACATTTATTGGTTTGTTTGAAATCTGTCGGCATCAAGTTCCAGGTCCGCCCTTTTCTGCCTGATTGAGGGGCTAAAACAAAGACTTGTGTGAAATGTTTGATTGGAAAGCGACAGGCAGAACTTTCAGATGCCGACGGGCTGGACCAAAGCCATTGTGAAACAATTTGTACAGATTACTTAGATCTTGTGTGACTCATATTCTGAGTACATATTCCAATTATGATTCGATTTAGTTAAAGACAATATGAAACAGCCCTTATAACACATCTGACTTTTATAATGCAGCGTGTACTCGAGTCAAACAATATTTTGCAGGAAGAAATGTAGGCCGAGACCTGAATTGATTTGGATTATGAAAATATAGCTCATATTTGTGGTTAATATTTCTCCACCTGCATGGCCTTCAGTCATCTTCTTTTTTTTTTTTTTTTTACAAGAGCATTGATACATAAGCACTGATCAATCATGCACAATGAGACCAAGTACATTTATTACACAAATAAACAAGATCAATTTTGTTTTCATGCTGTCCTTAAAAGAGACTTATTCCATTGCTTGCAGAATGACTGAAGAAATGAAAACTCTGCTTGTAAGACTTGCTTCCGTCATTGCGCCTGGATCTTGGCCTTATCACAAAACTTCTCATTCAAACTTCTGATTTTCAATAGGAAAAGGATACTGTAGGTCAAGGGTAGCAGTGCTTACAAATATATACAAATAGCCAACATCTGCAACATTAAAAAAATTAATGAAATAAAATAACGAGAAATAAATCGCCATACAGTATGGTTAGTATAGTTTCATTTTATTTCAGAAAACTGTATTTAAGCAAGAATACCAAAGTTTATCAAAGTTTATAAGTTTTTCAAAAGTGATAGTAAACATGTTTACTTTTTTTCCCCCACAAAAATTTTCTATCAGCATGACCAGTATATATCAGTTCATTAGAATGATTTCTGAAGGAATTTAGAAAAAAAAAAGAAAACTAATTAATCACACTTTTTTCTGAAATTAATTATGATTAATCACTAACATTAACGTTTTTAAATATACTTTTATATTGCAATTATTTCACATTTAATCTTCAAATTAATGTAGAAGCAACATAAAGATAGTATATTTTTAAAGGGGTCACATGATGCGATTTCATGTTTTCCTTTGTCTTTGGAGTGTTAGAAGCTGTTTGTGCATATCTAAGATCCGCAAAGTTGCAAAGATTAAAGTCTCAAACCCAAAGTGATATTCTTTTTAAAAGTTAAGACTTAGCCACACCTTCCTAAAATGGCACATTCAAACACGCCCCCACATGTCTACGTCAGGGTGTGGGAAGATTTGCATAATACCGCCCAAATGTATACGCAAATAAAGAAGCCGCAACTTTTATTCTCTTGGAGATGTTTTATTGCGAAAGTACTTTGTTTGGCCTTCCAAATGAGTACACAACTAGAAATCAGTGGTTACATTATATTTACAACACTGTTCCAGAACAGTACAATGTAAATATTCAAGTATGTGCAGTGTATTTTATGGAGGACTGTTTCCTGAACCTGGGAGAGTAGCCTACGGCTGTGCACACTACAGGGCTCAACGCTAAGGATTTTTTCTACTGGCCCAGTTGGGCGAGTGCTTCAAATTTTTACTTGCCTGGTCAAAATTTTCACTGGCCCTGCCACAAAAAAATGAAAATAGTTGAGGTTATCATTGTTTTTGACTCATGTTATCGTTTATTTTAATAAATAAGCTTGTATGACATCAAAATTTTACATACCAATTAAATTGTACAATTCTCGATTCCAAATTCGATATTACAGCAAAACCTACTAGCCTAACAAATATAAAGTTCAAACATTTTTTTTTGTTCAAAAATTATTTATTACAAATGAAACGATGCTTTAGGGAAAAACAGCAGACGGACTAAATAAACGCAAATTCAGTCTCTGCCAGCAGGTGGCGCTTATGGAATAATGATACAGCGTTTCCTTGGTTACCGCTGTAAACAAAGCAGTGCCTTGCTTATCAGCGCAACTTTAAACGTATTATACAGAGGAAAATAAAAAGAAGTTGACATTTCTTAATACAGTCAGTTCCCCTCAGAGATGCATTAATATAAACCCCGTTTCAATATTTAGGATAATATTTCCAATATTTTGCGCAATGTGAACAGTGATCTTACTCTACCTGCTACAGTATTTTTTCCTCTTTGTGTTCGTCTTGCAGCGTCTCTGTTTAAAGAGTTCGTACGCAGCAGTGGCCCGATCGGGCCAGTGACAGATTCGTCAACTGAGCATCTTTCACGCATATTTAAAGAATTTGCTACTGGCTATTCAAACATCAGTTTTGAGCAGTGTAGAGTAGTGCTTGTTTGTCGTTTCTACGATCACAAATGCAGACATGCAACGCAACATGTTAAAAGACAGTATGAGTCATTAGTATTAATTAGTATTTATGTCCTCACTGCATGCAACAAATGCCTCACTTATAATGGGTTTATTGTTTTTTTCTTATCACTCAGGGACATGGCATCACAACATGGTAAGGGGCATGACATTTCCGTCACACGCTGGAGGTATTTGGCCAATCACAATGCACTGAATAGCTGGCTAATCAGAGTATATGGCGCTTTTCAGAACAATGAGCTTTGTAAAAACTGACACGTTTCAGAACGCCAGTCTACAGAGGAGCAACAATAATGTGCATGTGGAAAATAATGTGTTTTTTTAAACCGCATAAACACATTGCATTACACCAAATACACAAAATAATGTTCTTTTTATCAACATCATATGACCCCTTTAATATTTGTTAAATATTTCTTATGACTAAAGGCGTTACCAATATTATTTAGTGATCGACCGATATTGATTTTTTTATTACCGATACTGATACCGATTATTTGCATGATTATGTGCCCGATGACCGATATTGCAGAACAGATATTTATTTACTGTTATAAAGTAAATCAGTCACTGAGTGAATTAAGTCCATACTTCACTTTGGTTTTTCCTCCTTTAAGTCATCTTAAAAAGTGTTGAAAATTAGCAGTCTTTCATGTTAAATTTAATCTTCATATTACAACAATAAAAACATTTTATTTATAAAACGCATCAGCTGCAACAGCTGCAAAATAAATGTAGAATGTCAAATGGAATATAACAAACAAAACATAGTATTTTATTGTATTTATCAACTGGTATGTTATATCAGAATTACTAATATTGTTTTGTCATTCTATTCTGAAATGCCTGCTGACAGCGCAGTTTATCTATGCATTTACATAGAAGTATACTCAAACTGTGATCGCTGGCAAACACAATAAATAATTTCCATAGGGTTGTATATATTTAGAAGTGTATTAGAAAAATAATGGTTCTATAGAAAATGGTAATATAATTAAGGGTGTTTTAAACAAGTGAATCTTGTTAAAAGTTACATGCGGTGGCTATCAGAGCATCAAGCCGGTGAGTGAACGTAGAGCCCTGCATTTCAGCCTGAGCCCGATGGGCCCCGACTTTTTTACGTCCCTAGGGCCAGGCTTCGGGCCAATTTTCACGTCATAGCTCAGACGCGGGCCGGGCTTCGGGTCTGTTTTAGACTTCTCCTTATTTTTATATTTTTGACATCCACAATTTATGGTTATGAAAAAATTCTGCGCTGATGGAAACAACACGAGACTTCACTTTCGATTTCGGCTTGGAAGGTGTTTAACATCTCCATCAGCAGCAGCAGCGAGCGTGCCTTTACCGCAGCGGGAAGAGATCCGCATTCAAGTGCGCGCAATAGGCTAAAGCTTGCTGCAAAGCTTTACAGTTACGAATGATGTATTACTCTACCTTTATGAGCAAAAATGACGGAATAATTAAATTGTTCCCACTGAAAGAAATGTGATTAGTGATCGCGCCGGCACCCCCGTGTCCTGTAAGCAGCTTTAGCTTCCACTCTCCGCACAAAGCATTGGGTATGTGCCTAATAGCGCACATTATCCAAGTTTAACATTGAAACTAACATTGCTTTATACTATAACTCTTTTATGCCTATATCTATAGATTTTATTTAAGGCAAGGATTATTACGTGACTGAATTCAAGCTTTTTCTTATGACGGTTTAAGCCTATATGTGACTTCATAAGACTAATCAACATACAATAGCGAGATAATTAAAATCAGCGCTTTCATTTCCAATATGTGCTCATTCATGGCTGTATATTATTTAATTCAGGCAAAGTTATGTTTATTGGGACAGGACTTGAATTATTTTACGTGACTGTAAGTTCGTCTCTATTTCTTAAAGCCAAGCTGCATAAACTAGGCTACATATCAAGCATTTATGTATCACATCTAATATGAGCATTAATGGCTGTTATATTAAATAAAGTTGACTAACTACAGCAAAGCAAAAAAGTAGGCTATGCTTTACCTTTGCACGGCATATATAAATAATATAAATAAGCGCACTTCCTGTCAGCGGTAAAAGTGGGGTGGCCAACCCTAGCCTCGCTCTTGTATTAAACATTGTTAAACTGGAAAAATTAATCACCTGCATTAACATGCTAATTTTGACAGCACTATTTAAAATGTAAAAATATTTCACAATATTACTGTTTTAACTGTATTTTTGATCAAATAAATGTAGTGAGCATAAGTGATAAACCTAAGAATATCCAAATTCTCAAATCTATGTGGCCGCACAAACCTAAATCAAAACACATAAAACATACAATATGCACTAAAAAGACAAATGAACTGAAATGCAAAAAGACATTCTGAACGGGTGTCATCAATTTCAGCGCAAACATAATTAGTCCAGATTGATTGCTGAGGAGTACACAAACTCATCTGTAAAAATGGATCATGATAGGCCAGGCACAATCAGTTATGTAGTGTACTGTATGCGTGTGCGTATATGTTTTAGAAGTGGGTGGGATTGCCACTTACTTCTCTCACACAATGTGACAGGTTGTTTGTCAAGGACGGTATAATGAGGGAGCGTACAGGAGAGCGGTGCATTGAGCGCAGCCTACTTTTACACAGTGACTAAAGTGCTTTGGAGCGAGAGGACAGGAAAGAGCAAAAACACGGGTGAGAGAGAGAGCGAAAAGGACAGAAAGAGTGTGACGAACAAAGTTGGCTAGGCTGGTGACTACTCTGTGCAGGTTATTAATGACTAGTGTCTATCTAGGGTGTCTCTAATTCTGGCTGGAATCCAGCAAACCGCTGTCCTACATTCAATGCGCATGTGCGTGCGGACATACAGCAAGGTTGTGAGGGCTGGTGCTCCATCTGATTGAGTCATACAAACACCACCTGCTCTATCGCAGTGCAACCAACACTTCACCCCTTGATAAGCTGTTAAAAGTTTCTGCCATCACTGTAATGTGACTGCCCACATCAGAAGTCTGTCTTGTGTGTTTCTGTTCTGTTGGCGAGCCTTATGTCCACCACAATGGTTTATATACACCACCCGCATGCATACGCTTGCTTGTGTTCAAGCTCGAGTCCTCACAGTCTGTAGGGTGAAAGAGTTGTTCTAAAACTGAGAAAGCATGCGTAAACACATTTCTGTGACTGACGCAAACAAGGAATGACAACCCAGCATTAAAACAGTTTTACGACTTGTCAAGGTAACTTCATAGAATCATGAGTCATTCCGTTAGGCTCTGTTTACACTAGTGCGTTTTAGTTTTAAAACGGCGTTTTAAAATGAAAAATGTTCCTCGTCTACACTAGCGTTTTCACTGCGTTTCAGAAACGATCTCTGTCTACACTGCACAAGTGAAAACGCATGTCACATGATCATTCATGCAGGTACAACCATAGATATGTAAAGGTAGATGCCCTATTATTTAGATGGAGGGCGCGTCTACGTGCTTGGAGAGACAGCACTGATTGTGCAGTGTAGAGTAGTGCTTGTTTGTCGTTTCTACGATCACAAATGCAGACATGCAACGCAACATGTTAAAAGACAGTATGAGTCATTAGTATTAATTAGTATTTATGTCCTCACTGCATGCAACAAATGCCTCACTTATAATGGGTTTATTGTTTTTTTCTTATCACTCAGGGACATGGCATCACAACATGGTAAGGGGCATGATAAGCTGTTAAAAGTTTCTGCCATCACTGTAATGTGACTGCCCACATCAGAAGTCTGTCTTGTGTGTTTCTGTTCTGTTGGCGAGCCTTATGTCCACCACAATGGTTTATATACACCACCCGCATGCATACGCTTGCTTGTGTTCAAGCTCGAGTCCTCACAGTCTGTAGGGTGAAAGAGTTGTTCTAAAACTGAGAAAGCATGCGTAAACACATTTCTGTGACTGACGCAAACAAGGAATGACAACCCAGCATTAAAACAGTTTTACGACTTGTCAAGGTAACTTCATAGAATCATGAGTCATTCCGTTAGGCTCTGTTTACACTAGTGCATTTTAGTTTTAAAACGGCGTTTTAAAATGAAAAATGTTCCTCGTCTACACTAGCGTTTTCACTGCGTTTCAGAAACGATCTCTGTCTACACTGCACAAGTGAAAACGCATGTCACATGATCATTCATGCAGGTACAACCATAGATATGTAAAGGTAGATGCCCTATTATTTAGATGGAGGGCGCGTCTACGTGCTTGGAGAGGTCAAATGATGCATCTACCTATACATATCTACTGATACAACGAGCATGATGTTATTGTTTACACGGTCATCAAGGATATGCAGAGCGAATGTGGGCAGCCACGCCATCGTTTTCAAAAGTCTTCGTTTTGGTCCGTTTACACTGAAACGTACCCCCAGAGTTTGCAAACTAAAACAGGTTCTGCAGCGTTTTCAAAAGTCTCAGTTTTTGAGGGTCGGAAACGCCCAAGTAGTATAAACGACAGCCGTAACTAGCAAAAGTAATGCGTTTTAAAACGAAAACGCACTAGTGTAAAGGCAGCCTTAAATGTACCATTTTTATATTTTATTTTATTACTTTTTTAAAAAATATTTTTTAATTTTAATTGTTTTATCTTATTTATTTTTTGTTCCCTTACGCAAGGTCATTCTTTATTTATGTAATATCCACAAAATAACACATAACAAAATAATTTAATTTTATTTTAGTTTATTTGTTCACACTCTTTTTCTTTCTTTCTTTTCATATATTAATTTTTTTCTCTCTCTCTCCTCTTTAGGTTAATTTAGGGGCTTTTTTTTTCAGTTAAAATTTGCCATATTTGATTTACATTTTCCACCCACTCTATCACTTTAAGAATGAAATGGCTTTTTTTTCTCAATACTGAGCCTGTAAGACTTATATAAATGCTCTATTTCTATGTGAAATCAGAATCAGTGCTGTCGTGTAATATGTGCTGCTCCTTTAATAACAGCCTGCATAACATTGTGACAAGTTTCACAAAATAAACCACGCTGAAATATATTGCAGTAATTCACGTTGATCTGAAAAGATTATAGACATTATTAAAAATAAACATAAACCTTTTCTGATATTGCAAACATTCGGAAAGATATGCAGATCAATACAACTGACATTGTAGTTTAGGTTCGGTTGATTTATTTTATTTATTTATGTATTTTTTTCCTTCTGAGTTTTCTGGAAGTTACAACATTTTCATAATACAGTATAAATCTTAATTCAAAAGATCAAGTGAAATGTGAATGTCAAGTGATTTGTGTGTGTGTGTGAGTGTAATTAAATGACCCATTAACCAGAAGAATATTTTATTTAAATTTATTTGTGCAAAATCTAAGCAGTTTAACACAGAAGACAAATTCCCTGCTTTTTTTTAACTCAAAACTGCCAAAACCTGATATGAGAGGTTCAAGGGTATGTTTGCAAACCTCAAAACAACATGAATGCATCTACAAACACACATGAAAAAAGCATCCTATGGTTAGATTGGTTCCACAAGTCAAAACAAACACATGGGGAAGTAAGCATTACCCTACTCTGATAGAGCAAGGCACAGTGGGGAAAAGCATTGATGTCAGCTGTCTAACAGACACAAACACGTCTGAGAGAAGCAAAAAAGCATCCAGGAGCTGCAACCCACTCACAACAGGACAGCGCCATCTCTCCATCCATCCTTTGTTGTAGATTTGTACTTTCTATGTTAATTTTGTCAGTGAATGCTGAGTCACACATCACAAAATAGCTAGGTCATTCTTACTCTGCAGTACATTTTCATGCCACCGTCCAGTCAACAAAAAGATGAAATATTGAGGTAATATATTAACTAATAAAATATTAGAAAACTAAAATAAAATGAATAAAAAGTTAAAAGCTAAACTACAAAAACACATTTTTTTAAGACTGAAATGAGTTAGCTGCCAGATATACACTTCTCATCTTTCACTCCAAATGGTAAGCTGATGGTAATCAGCGTGTGCTGTTTGAGAGGGCTGGAGAACGAAAAAAAAAAAAAGAAAACATAAGTCACGAGAAGCAATCTCCTATCACAGAGACAGAGACAAAAGCTGACTTTAAAAATGGGTTTGAAAGGGCACAAAGACTCATGGGAGCCTCTGGAAAACAGCTCGTTTGAATAGGAGAGTGAAAGCGCAGAGGAGAGAGCCCCTGGGGAATAGCCCCTATTGTTATTCCATTTGGTGCTTATTGCAGGCACAGGGTCTGAGTGACAGTCTGAAACCACAGTGAAGGGGAGAGAGGAGTGAGTTGCACGTATCCTTCATGGAGCCGATGCTTTCATTTTACTAGCAAAGTCCAATTCGTGAACAAATCATTCATTCGAGCCAAATCTTTTTAGTGAATCGGTTGAACTGGTTCACAAAACCAAACAACATGTTCATGAATTGTTCCTGAGGCAAGAACTCACCAACTTATTAAATAATGAACAGGTTTGTAAGGAAACCAAATAAATCTAATAAGTGATCTCAGCATAGAGCATTCATGGAATTTGACTAAAGGTATCATAGCTAGACGCAGATGAGACTGAAAGTCAGACCTATAAAATTTACAAATGGCTGTACCCGCTTATACTGGAAAAATAAGGTGGATAGTACACCTAAAAATAACATTTCTGTTATCAATAATTTATCCTTACATCATTCCAAATCTATGACTTCCTTTCATCTGTTGAACACAAGATATTCTGAAGAGTAACTAAGAGATTCGGTTCCATTTTAAGGACAAAAAATAAAATGGGAATTGAAACTGGTTATAAACATTCTTCAAAATATCTTATTTTGTGTTCAACAGAGGAAAAAAACTACACAGAGGTGACTACTGCGTAAGAGGACGAAAAGCAAATTTACCCAAATAAAATACTGGAAATGTCATTGCAATTTGACTGTATGACAGATTTATCAACACTTATACAAAACAGTTAATAAATAGCATTATGCAGCTAAGGGATGTAAATTCAATTTTATTGTTCATTGCAAATTCAAATTATATTATAAATGTTTTTTTTTTTAAATAGCTGCAACAAACTTCACTGGAAGAAAATTACAATTAACACTTATATTAACACTTATATATAACTTAATCACAAAATAAATAAATTAATAATTAAACAGCAACATGTGTCTATGTATGACACTTTTGGAACATTTTTGGGCATGTGATATGCTATGTGGATGCCAGCAACCACGTGATGACACAACTGAGGCCCCTGGTATAGGGGTGAGTCAAGGGTCAGTGAATATCCAGTGCCTCTGTCGATGCGCATGAGGCCATCCTTTGAAGAAATATTAGAATATGACTAGAATAGAATATGAAATGTTAAAATGTTACATCTGCAAGGAATTCTTCTAGAAAGTAAATCGCACAGCATTACTTGAGCTAAGGGTCAAGGGCCAAGGGCTTTAGACAAAGATCTAGTTTTGTCTTGTAAATTATTGTGTTTGTTGAGAGAGAGAGAGAGAGAGAGAGAGAGAGAGGCTAGAATGGTGCAATTTACACAAACACCCACTTTGCTGCAGAATAAGATACAATATGCCAAAATTGTAATAATGACACTGTAATTTAATCCCAAATTAGAACATAATTGCATTTCTAAATGGATTCAATAGTGGCAAACATGCCCAGGCATGAAATCTTTTATACTAAAGTTGATACGAAACCATTTGGTGATTCACTAAAGAAACATTTGGGGCTTAAGATCTGAAAGCCGACCCTTATTGCTCTGGGAGAAATAAATAAATTCACATTTACTCATTCAGCAGATGCTTTTATCCAAAGCGACAAATGAAAAGTAGTACAACATTAGCGATTAGCCGTGTGTGCTTGGGGAGGCTTGGGGGTGCTTGGGGAGGCCCAGAAGACACATCTGAAGAGCCATATATCATATATCATGAAAAAGTATATTTGTGTTTCAATGCACAGAAGCAGTACAATTGTCTCAATCTTGCGAAACCACATATTACACGCTCAGTAGTTGACTGTTCAGTCTTGAGCATAGGTGACAGAATACAAGATGTGCGCTGATTGCAGTAAAAACAGTGAGACTCAGAGGTGACAAAGGGTATACCTTGAAATGTGATGCAAAAACATAAGAAAAAAATTGCATGGTGATCATTTTCTGCCGAGTTCAGTATGTATATGCATACAATGCAGATTAAACCAAAACAAAACAAAAAACAACACTATTAAGCATCATTCCAGACCCGTTTACGCCTGTTTGTTTATTTTTAATATTATTTTTATTTTATGTTAATTAATTTATTTATTCAGATGAGGAGATAAATGAACGTGCAAATCTCTGACTGCTCTGCCAAACTTTGAAGGACGATGTGACCTGCATACACAGTGCATAGAAAAACAATTTCAGCAGACAGTTCAGGGAGGTCGAACCATCTGGGCAAAAGCTCCCAAATTGAGTTTCAATAATCACAGGTTTCGTAAGGACACAACAGCAAACTGGCTATAAAGTCTAACACCTGGGTTGGACATTGCATTTGAGCTGTTACTATCAGAAATAAAATAAGATTTAAAAGTACTGCCGAGTACAGCACTTCTCAAGAACCGTGGTGCAAGAGGGGTCCTAAAGGTCATCCATGTGCATCCTTTTCAGGTGTGTCTTTGGATTTCATTGTTAAAAGACACAATGGAAGCTTTAAGGGCTTCTTCTTGTACATAAAAGACTGATACTGTATGCTTTCATCGTTCACAGTGTTAGTCTCTCTTCCATTCAGATCAACATTCAGCAGTGAGGTCAGGTCTTGAAAGCATACAGGATATATATGTAGGTCAGGCCTGACTATAGCGTGAAGTCACAACGATGGGACGGCTGACAGCTGAGCTTAACTTTAGATACTAAGATGAGCTGACCTGGATATTAGTTTAAAGGGACCACTCTCAACCCCAAACAAGGGGGTTTTCTGTGACATATGGTTGTGAATGAGAAGACTGCAGGCACCACTGCCCATAAGGGTCAGCCTATAGACATTAAATCAAAGAGACAGTCCATGATTGATCAGACTCCAGAGGGCTACTTGTGCTGCAAGTCAATAAAAAGACTAGATGGAGACAACAAGCATTTGATACAGTGAAGTGAACAAAAAAACAAGGACCAGTCGTATAAACTTAAGATTGTGGGTAATCAGTCTTACTTTTCAGATTCAAATGAGACCAATCCAAAGACCAGAACTAGTCTAAGCAGTTTATGCAACTGACTACTGGTGTACACTTTTAGGTTTTGCCATTTGTACTTAGTTACCTATTTATGTGTTTGTTTATTTATTTATTCATGTGTTTATTATTTATGCACCCCCCCCACACACACACACAAAATAAAGTCAAAATAAAGTGAGTAAATAATAAAGTGAGGGTGAAGCTTGCATTTAAAGTCAAAAGGTGGTTCTGGCACTCGACCCACCTCCTGGTTTCATTTTCAATTTTGAGTCTGTGCTTCTCTGTGATAGACTGAATGAAGCACAGTCTTCCATCTGACTGCTTCCTCGATCAATTCTGCACTGTTAGCCGCACCTGTAATCCTCCTGCCTGCAAAAACTATACACTGACCAATCCACTCTCTCTCTATTGCTCACTTTGTAACGGTGACTGAACAAGCGACCTAGCTGGCTTGAAATAGTCGCGTCTCTCTCGTCTTCTTCTGGCATGCCTTTGTGCGAAAAGGCCACATCTCAAAACCAGTATTACTCTACAACCACAGTCTCTGTAATATTGATTTATTCAGTTATATGAATTAAAGACCACTGACTATTGAAAATGCTGTAAAGGTAATTTACCTTGTGCAGCTGCAAACACACTCAAGTGGCCTTTAGGTGCTATTTGAGCATTGAATATTCTAAACTGTCAGATTGTATAACAGTATATCCATTTTGAAGCAAAGCATTTCACAAATTCATTTTATGTTTGATATAAATAAATGAAAAAAAAACAGTACAAACTGTATTTTTTTTCTCTTATTTTAATATATTTTAAAATGCCTGTTTAAAATTCATGTAATGACAAAGTTGAATTTTCAACATTATTACTCCAGTCTTCAGTGTCACATGATTCTTCAGAATCATTCTAATATGCTAACATCTTAATAATGTTGCATTTATTGGGAAAAAAAAGGTAGAAAAAGTTTGTAATATTTTTATGTCCTTGCTGAATAAAAAAACAAGCATTATTTTTCAAATAAATAATAAATAAAGAAAATTTGCTGATTGAACCTATACTATATATATATATATATATATATATATAAAGATCTAAAATGGTTTGTTATATCACTTAATAGGCTAAAATGGAATTAAATTCATCTATGTATGGCAGAAGAGTCTAAATATTTTTAAACCACCTGTACATAGTCAAACAATAGTCAAATTCCATTAAATATGGCCTTGCTAAGGTAGAACACATGTTGTTTCCCAAACCCACAGAGCAGCAGCTGGTTTCTAGTAATGTTCCTAACCTCTAGCGGACAGGATTGAGATCGTGAATACCCTTCAGCAGCACAGATATCTAAGTCACATGTGCTCACACACTAAGTGCCCCATTCATCACTCCAACGGCTCAAGAGTGCAACGAAAGCCGAGACTGTAAAACCTGGATTCTACACCTCTCACGTCTCTCCATGTGAGTATCTGGGTTTTACATTTTGCACAAGACTGCAGAATACCAATGACTGAATATAAATAATACTGATATAAATGGAGGATATGTTGACTGAAATACTGTTTGCAAATAAACAGTCGCAGTTAGGTAGTATGACAGCGTTGTGGGCAGTAGCATTTATTTCATCAGTGTAGAAGTGTCACTTCTTCTGACCCTACAATGATAATGTCATTATCAAACAGAGTTGTGCACCATTCCAAATTTAACTGGAAATAATAGCAAAAATAATGCAAATCCCCCTGTAGTGAAAATCAAGATTTTTATGTTGTTAATTTGTCTATGTGATGTTTTTAATATGCTTTCAGACAACCCATGTGCCAGTCCATTAATCAATGCCATTGCTGAGTACTTTCTCCTTAAAACTGTAGTTTCCCAAAGGCTGTCCCAGAAATGCAGTTTGAAACAGCCCTTTTTTATGCTACGTCACAAACTTAATATACCAATAAGATTATCAGCACTAGCGTTGCATGATATACTGGTACTTAAAAAGTATTGCGATACCCTGCTTTTAAAAACTGCTTTTTTTATTTCATTAGTGTCTTTGTTTTATTGTAGTTGTCCTTTAGTTTGTTACTTGCATCTAGGTTCTTATTATTAATGACAAAGATAAAATAACAAAAAAAATGACTATGTCATGATATAAATTGTTCTTGTGAAATAAACTTACTATATCATGAAATAAGATTTGGCTTTTAAGATCACTTACCAATATAGCAAAGATCTCTACATATCTTTAGGCTCAATAGCTGTTCACCTTAATTCTGTGTAGGGGCACTGGTATGTGATTATTATTATTTTATTTTATTTGTTTTTTAAAGGGAGGATGAAATTTGTTTTGTTTTAATAGATAAAATAACTATGATCTCCATTTGGATCGTAGTATCGGTTCAGTAGTAGTATCATGATATTTTAGTCAGGTATCATAACGAAGTCTAAATTTTGGTATCGTGACAACACTAATCAGCACAAAACCAAATATTTAATAGAGCATTTTATAGAGCATATAGAGCATTAAATAGAGCACAACCACTAGGCGCTAACCGCTAACTTGAAAAATAACCTGCGGCAACAGTGTAAAAGTAGCCCAGAGTCAGACGCACCTCTCCCGCATTGCCGTCTGCACTTTACTCCCACATGCTCGCGGGCACAAACTGGAATCACAAACTAGGCTGCATTCGAGCCTTCAAGGCATTTTGAGGGCACAACATCGTCAAGTAAGTAGAGTTACATTCAAGCTGTTTTAAGACAGTTTTACAGGATAAAAAATTTGACTACAATTTAAATAAAAAGAAATTCATACAGCTTCCATTAGTGTCGCTTTGAATATCAGACTACATACTATATAAGACATTTAAATATATAGAACATTTAAAATATGTTAAATATACTGTTAAAATTTGCAACCTGCAAAATTTCAGATTACTTAGTGTTTATATAGGGGGGCAGTCGTGGGCTAATGATTAGAGAGTCGGACTTGTAACCCAAAGATCGCGGGTTTGAGTCTCAGGTCCGGTATGGATTGTAGGTAGGGGGATGAAATTTACCAGCACTCTCTCCACCCTCAATACCACGACTGAGGTGAGACCCTTGAGCAAGGCACTGAACCCCCAACTACTCCCCGAGGGCTGCAGAATTGTCTGTCCATTGCTCCGGGGGTGTGTGTTTGTTTACTACTCACTGCTGTGTGTGTGTGCACTTGGATGGGTGAAAAGCAGAGCACAAATTCCAAGTTTTCCAAAATTACACACATCATGTCCTTTCATATAGTATATATATATATATATATATATATATATTCTTTTTTACTAGCAATTAAGTAAAAATATTTAAGCAAATATCTAAGTGAAAACTGTTTTTACACAGCGTATTTGACCCTTCTTATGTGTTTTGATAATATAATATAATATAATATAAAGATGCTAAATTTAACCGGTTAACTGTTAACCTACAGGAAGACTTTTGACCGATTAATACAATCAGTTAAACAGTTTAAATGGTCTTTTTTTTTTTTTTTCAGTAATTTATCAATATATTTTAAAACGTTTGCTGAATAGTTAAAATAAAATAAATTTGCATATTTGAGAAAGTAAAAAAAAGATAAATTGCGTAGGCCTATAACGTTAAGTCGCATTTTATTACATTCAGAAACAGACCTTTGCCGACGCGAAATGTTTACAAACACTATAAACATAGGCTAGACTATTTTAGTTCCCCTCACTCCACAGAAAAATCCTTTCAATTTAACACTATTCAGAAAAGAACAAGAATGAAAAATATAAGAAGCAAGCCAAAACAAATTCATTAGGCTAAAGCGAAACTGAAACTAACGTTGGGTCTGTCATACGACACAAATCCAAATGTTTCCGTATTTGCGATGTATTTGAATGCCAAAACATTATTAATGTTAATTATTTATGTAATTATTAATTATTTATGTAAACTTGGTTTTGTACTTCACTCGTATTCCAGTATTCACATAAAACAAATTGTTTGGCATAATATCACGGTAGTACGTTGACGACGATTAAGAAGTGTGGGTTTTTTTTCCATATGTTTGGCTGACTGTATTTTATTATCGTAATAGAAATGCTGCATTGTCAAATTAGAAATGCTTAACTGTGTGTCCGCGTGTGGCGCCGGTGCAATCACTTGATTTTTTTCTTTCCTTCTAACAGTGGAAACGACTCCTTCTAGTCATACAGATAATCAAAACTGTAAACGGTTTGCTTTTATTTGCATACATTCACAATAAAAAAATCTTTGTGTATTTGTACAAAAAAAAAGGATGCCGCTTTCAACCGTCTCCCTTTCACACAGCACTTATTTTTTTTTATTTTTTTTTTAAGTAAACATATTTATTGTATAGGCCTATTCATTCATTATACGTAAAGCCTAGCTTTACATATAATACATATAATTACATATAGCCTTATTATGTTCCCCTTCAGGAACTCGAGCCGCGTCGACAAACGCTATGGGAACGCCTTCAATCACGTGTGCAATCAGACCAATGGAAGAGCGAGACGTCATAGGCGGGTGACGTCACTGACCAGGAAGCATAAAAGCACGTGCGCCAGAACGAGCGTCAGCTTCTGTCTTTCAGCAGCGCTCTGTGTTTCTGTGTGTTTGTGTCCCGTTTTGGCTGCTAGTTTGCGCCACTTTCTTTTTGGACACAATGTCTGATAAAAAAGAAAAAGACAAAGAAAAGACTAAAGTAAGCAAGTCACGTTTTAGGGTGTGTGTTCCTCCCTGCTCTCGTTACATCCCGAGCGGGGATACACACGCTTTATGCGTGGCTTGTTTGGGAGCGGAGCACGCAGCGTCGGCTCTTGAGGGGGCCGACTGCCCGCATTGCGAGCGTCTTCCCCTGCGTACGCTCCGCTCCCGGAAGGCTCTCTTCGAGGAGGGAGCCTTCACCAGCGTTCCCCGCGGGTCTGGTCCCGCTTCCGCCGAGGCGGAGCGGCGGCTACACTCATGGGGTTCACAACTGGATCTGGCGGAGGGTATGGAGACGGGTGACCCCCTATCTCCTGCCTCACCCACCAGATCCACTGCCCGTTCTCAGGGATCGGAAGCCCGCTCTGCGGTTTCTTCCCCCCGGGGGACGGGCTCGACATTCCACCTCTTTTCCTCCGAGGAGGTTGACATGGAGACTGTCGATGAGGTGTCCTCACCTCAGTTTCCCCAGTACGAGGAGCTGCTGGAGGTTGTGACTCGTGCGGTCGCCAAGCTCAATATCGATTGGCCCGCCGAGCCACAAGTCGAACCGCAGAAGAGTAAATTGATCGAGAGATTTCTGTGGTCTCGGCCACCTCCAGCACGCCGGAGCCTTCCCTTTTTTTCCGATCTCCACACCGAGGTGTCGAGATCGTGGAATTCGCCCTTCTCGTCCCGCTTGTTCATCCCCGCTTCCTATAACTACGGTTATGTGGCGGGGCTGGATGAGCGTGGGTATAGAGCGATGCCCTGGGTGGAACAGTCGCTGGCTAGCTATCTGTCCCCCGAGTCGGCATCGTCTCTGAAGGCTCTGGTCTTGCCCTCCAAGCCGCTGCGAGTCACCTCAGCGTTGGTGGGCAAGGGGTACATGGCTGCGGGTCAGGCTGGTGCGTGCCTGCACACCATGTCGGTGTTACAGGCGTACCAAGCCGACCTGCTAAAAGAGCTGGACGAAGGTGATGAGATCAGAGATAGCGATATCTCCAAGCTCAGGAGGACCGCTGATTTGTCTCTCCGTTCACCCCAGTTTTTTCCACCCAGCAATGTAGCGGGGCTGGGGAGCTCGCCACCCCCGCGGGGGTCTCTGGGGCCGCTAGTTCCGGTGCTTCCTGCCGGGGAACCGTTACAGGACACCGTTCTAGCGGCCCACACAACACCAGAGGCCAGCCTCGAGAGGCTGGTTCCCTTAGTAGATCATTTGGCAGCGTGGAAACTACTGCCCAATGTGTCTGCTTGGGTCCTGCACACTGTAGAGCGAGGTTATCGCATTCAGTTCGGGCGCACCACCTCCGCCGTTCAACGGGGTCTCTCCCACGCTGGTGGGCCCCGAGCAGGGTCTGGTAATGGAACAGGAAGTAGCTACTCTCCTGAGGAAGGAGGCCATCGAGGTGGTCCCTCCTCTCGACAGAGAGTCCGGGTTCTACAGCCGGTACTTCATTGTTCCGAAGAAGGATGGGGGCCTGCGTCCCATTTTAGATCTGTGTCTGCTGAACCGCTCAGTCATGCGACTGAAGTTCAAGATGCTCACCATCAAACAAGTCGTGTCTCAGATCAGGTCCGAGGACTGGTTTGTCACGATAGATCTAAAAGACGCATACTTCCACGTCTCCATCATTCCTTAACACAGGAAGTTCCTGAGGTTTGCTTTCAGGGGCGAAGCTTACCAATATCGGGTTCTTCCGTTCGGCCTAGCACTCTCCCCCCGCACTTTTACGAAGTGTGTGGATGCAGCTCTGGCTCCTCTGCGACTCCAGGGCATCCGCATACTCAACTACATCGACGACTGGCTGATTCTGGCCCAGTCAGAGATGGTGGCGGTTCGGCATCGAGATGTCGTTCTCGCTCACATGAAAGAGCTGGGGTTGAGACTGAACGCCAAGAAAAGTGTGCTTTCTCCATTACAGAGGACCACTTATCTGGGCGTGGTGTGGGATTTGACCACGATGCAGGCACGTCTGTCTCCTGCTCGGATCGAGTCGATCCTCACTGCAGTCAAGAGAGTGAAAGAAGGCCGGTCACTCACTGTAAAGCAGTTCCAGCGACTGCTGGGTCTGATGGCAGCTGCATCCAACGTGATACCTTTGGGCCTGCTGTACATGAGACCCCTACAGTGGTGGCTCAAGACCAGGGGGTTCTCCCCGAGGGGAAACCCGCTCCGGATGATCAAGGTCACGCGGCGATGCCTTCGTGCCTTAGACATGTGGAGGAAACCCTGGTTCTTGTCTCAGGGCCCGGTGTTGGGAGCTCCTTGTCGCTGCGTAACGCTAGCGACGGACGCGTCCCTCACCGGTTGGGGAGCAGTCATGAACGGCCACCCTGCCCGCGGTCTGTGAGCGGCCACCAACTCACTTGGCACATAAATTGCCTGGAGATGCTGGCCGTGTTTCAAGCATTGAAGCATCCTCCCGGACCTGAGAGATCGCCACGTGTTGGTGACAACACCTCGGTGGTCTCGTACATCAACCACCAGGGAGGTCTGCGTTCGCGCCCCTTGTACAAGCTGGCGCACCAGATACTTGTGTGGTCCCAGGACAAACTCCTCTCGCTGAGAGCAGTTTATGTACCTGGGCGTCTCAACTTGGGAGCAGACATCCTGTCGAGGCAGGGGCCAAGGCCCGGGGAATGGATGCTTCACCCCGAGGTGGTGAAGCAGATCTGGAGAGTGTTTGGTCCAGCCCAGGTGGATCTTTTTGCCACGAGGGAGAACACACAATGTCCCCTCTGGTACTCTCTAGTTCATCCAGCTCCCCTGGGGCTGGATGCCATGGTACAGCTCTTAGCCTCTTAGCTTCTGGTCTCTCAACCGAGGTTGTTGAGACCATCCTCCAATCTAGAGCTCCCTCTACGAGGAAACTGTACGTCTTGAAGTGGAAGCTTTTCACTTCTTGGTGCGGACGCCACCAGCAAGACTCAGTTAACTGCCCAGTTGGCTCAGTGCTGGAGTTCCTGCAGGACAGGCTATCCGCAGGGTTAACCCACTCCACCTTGAAGGTCTACGTGGCGGCCATTCCGGCCTAGCACGCCCCTCTTGGTGGTCTCTCCGTGGGTAAGAACCCCCTTGTTACACGTTTCCTCCGCGGTGCACTGAGGCTGAGGCCTCCTGTACGACCTCGTGTTCCCTCTTGGGACCTGTCTGTGGTGCTAGAGGCTCTCTGTCTTCCTCCCTTCGAGCCTATTGAAGAGATCTCTGACCGTCATCTAACAATTAAAACAGTTCTCCTTCTGGCTCTGTCTTCCCTCAAGAGAGTTGGGGACCTTCAGGCCCTCTCCGTGGCCCCTTCTTTTCTTGACTTTGCCCCAGGTCTTTCTAAGGCCTTTCTATATCCTCGTTCGGGTTACATCCCTAAGGTTCCCTCCTCAGCACCACGGCCTGTCGTACTGCAGGCCTTCTGTCCTCCTCCCTACCGGGATCCTGACCAGCAGAAGCTTAACTGTATGTGTCCAGTTCGAGCACTGGACACATACGTCCACCGTGCTGCCGGGTGGAGAAAGTCTGACCAGCTTTTTGTGTTATGGTCCCCCTAAAAAGGGTCTCCCTGCTTCCAAGCAAACCTTGAGTCGCTGGATAGTTGATGCTATCTCTGTCTCTTATGACTCCTCGGGCCTTCCTCCTCCTTTGGGGGTCAAGGCCCACTCTACTCGGAGCATGGCTGCCTCTAAAGCTTTTCTTGCTGGAGTCTCCATGCAGGATATTTGTAACGCGGCGGGATGGTCCACACCCCTCACTTTTGTCAGGTTCTACGAGTTAGACCTGCGAGCCTCCCCTGGCTCTTCTGTCCTTTGCCCTAGCTCTTCCTAGGCGGGGACTTGGATCCTGGCGGCGTGGGCATCTCGTTCCCATAGCGTTTGTCGACGCGGCTCGAGTTCCTGAAGGGGAACGTCTCAGGTTACGTATGTAACCCCGGTTACCCGAGGGAACGAGACGCTGCGTCTCGAGGCCATGCTCCTGCGTCCCCGTGAGCGCTGCTTCTCTCCTTGGAAGCTGACGTTCGTTGTGGTGCACGTGCTTTTATGCTTCCTGGTCAGTGACGTCACCCGCCTATGACATCTCGCTCTTCCATTGGTCTGATTGCACACGTGATTGACTGAGACGTTTTTCTCCGTTCGCAGAAGCGCTGAATGTGCATGATGTGATGTGTCTATGTGAATCCTCGTGTTCTGTTGCTTGCTGCTTTTTGCGCATGGAAAATAATTAAATTCTAATTTAAAATAATCTTGTCGATTAATGGTTAATAATCGGTTAACGAGCGTCGGCTGTCGGTTAGGAAAAATAACCGAGATGAACATCCCTAATATAATATAATACAATAAAATACATTCAGTGCATTGGATTTTAAATCTTAAATTCTGAATACTGCACAATTATATTACCAAAAACTAGCTGACATATTCATTTTAACGGTTTGGATCACTTTCCAAGAGGATATAAATAAGCATGCATGCATACATGGATGAATGCATGAATGAATAATTCAAACAGTTATAAAACTTACTAAACATTCTGCACCCTTAGAGTGGACATCATAAATATCACAACATAATTTCACCTAAAACATCTTTGAGCAGCCCACAGGCTAAACTCCAAGGAGATGAGAGCCTGTTCTTCACAGTAGCTAGCAGCTGGCTTGAGACCAGTTGAGAGAGTAGATAAATTGAGTTATTATCTGTTTTGATGAGACTATGAAGTTGAGACTAGGGGCCTGCTTTGATGTAACATCTGGGCGATGCACAAAACAATGAGGAAGTCAGTCCTGCTTGCTGATGTTCATGACAAACACAAAAGGACTAGGCCCTGGGTACAGCCATCTGCTCATGTATGGCCATATTCGTGCGTACATATGAGTGTGTCTCTGACGGGCACTTTTGCTATTGCGAATCTCTTGCCTAAAGTCGGATGGTGAGGAAGCCGGGTTACTCACCGCCATTCAGTCATAACATATTAAGACTTTGTGCTAAACAGACAGTGAGTCAGGTCTCACGGCACAGTTTTAGGCCTCTGCTGTACAACCCATCCGCCTGTGTCGTCATCTCACTTCCCGTAAGGCTATGCATTACCGGGACAGTTATGAGTTTGGAGGCTCCTACAGTGACCTATAAAACTGCATAACAGTGCCTTACAGCAGGGGCCTTCAAGATGGGGGCCCACGACCCCTAGGGGACCCACAATGATACTGCATGACGTCTGAAAATTATTCTTCGATTTCAAACTAATGTTTGAGGGAAAAATTAGGTTATGCTACGTTTAATTAAACCTCTGACAATAAAATGCATTTGGTGACGGCAACACTCAAGTTACTTGACCTAAAAAAGATTCAAGAAAGTAAATACATTAAAAAAATCATTTATATTATATTTAAAAGCAACACTTAGTCTCTGCAACATATAATTAATACAAGACACATGCACTGCAATTGATGTAACCAACAAACTATAAAGTGTACAAGGTTAAAATCACAGATGCGGAGCCAAAAACGAGAGAGAGAGAGAGAAGGGGCCAGGGCACCCACGCAAGAGCAACTTATTTCTTGGCTGTCACTTTTCATTAGGCGGCAGAACAGACAGAGAGCGCTGACTGAAGTATTGCATCAAATTTGCAGGCCGGTAATTCCAGGCCACCTGTGGGCTGTGTAAATATTTCAACAGGGGCTCCCCCAGGCACTGTGAGGTAATGCTGTGGACACTCTTATATTTTTTATCAGTGTACAGGATGAAGATGTGAAGAAGTGTCAGGAGAGGGTCACATGCTCTGACCCTACATTGAGGTCACTATGAATCGCTGCGGGTGGTATACTATGTATACAATGCTATCTTACATTATATTATATTACATTATATTATATTATATCATATTATATTATATTATAATAGGCTAGGCTAAGCTGACCTAATTTTAGGATGATTAATTTCATTTCTCAAGAGCTGCTAATGAGCAAAATAATGCATGAATGCATGAATGAATGAATTAATTAATTAATTAGTGTATGTGACATACACTTGCAATATTTTGATCTGCTCTTTGCAACCTAATAGATACAGACACTATAGGATCTAAGTTGGGCTGATCATGCATTTTAAATACTAAACAAAAGCTAAAACACATACAATCAGAGGTATATGTAAGCTGAATAATGCATATAAATCCCTTGCTTTATTAGTAGCATTGGAAAGCAAGCCAAATAAATTAAACAAGTGATGATGGTAAACGGAACAATAAAACATGTTTTCATATATAGTGCACGAGTAATGATAAATCTTACTATAGATCAATATGTAAAAGCTGACTGCTCTCCCTCTCAGTCTCTCTCCAGTAAAATGATCAAACACACTCAAAAGGAAGTTCTTTTTTGAAATTACATGTAACTAACATCAATCACTGTTTCAGCTGTACTTTACTGTTCAATGCTCGTTCACCATCTCCAAGTTTATCCTTCATGCTACAAAGAGTGAACAATGCTGAGGGTCCATGCATTGAAGGATGAGCACTTTTCAGGAGAATATTTTGAGGGCCCACATACTGAAGGTCGTGCATTCTTCAGTACAATAGTAAAAAATTCTCTTCCTTTAAGAAAGCTCTTTACATGAAATCCAGCATTCATCTACAAACACAGAACAACGCAATCTAGATGGAATTGGGGACAGAAAAAACACTGCCAAAAAGACAAGGACATCTGGCGAAGTTTAGATTCTCATAAATAAACTGTATTCAAATAAGACAACAAACTTGTGTTGATTATGTTAATGAGCAGAGATACTTTGAAATGCCGGTACAAAGGCAGCAGCTGACTAGGGACAAGAATTCAGTAAACATTCAATCAATCCTTTGGAGAATGCAGGAGTCTGTTTGTGTGTGGGTTTGAAGGAAAGCTCAGTACAGCTTTGTGCCTTTGAGCTCTAAACACAGGGCAATATGGCCATCCATACTCACTAATGACTGAAACTACGAAACCCAGAGATGGCATAACTACCAGTGCTTTGGTACAAAGTCAACACTAAAAGTGAGGTGAAAAAAAGGAGAAATACAGCTAGTTATGTCTTGAAAAACATAACAATCAACCATCTATTTGAAAAAAATGTTAACTCTACAACTATTTTCTAATTACCTTCTCAGCAAACACTTGAAACAGTATTGCTGTATTACCTAAAAAGAATCCAATGAAGACGATGTCAGTTAAGCAGATTTATTTCAAGCATCACTTGCACAGTGTTATATTGCTTGTGATTTTCTCTTAGTCAATTATTATTGACTGTTTACTTTTTTGTAGGGCTGGGTATTGAGGTCGACACTTTTTAGGCACCAACCAAAATGCCTCGATACCACTGAGTATCGAAAAACCTCTTGTCGTTTGGTACAAAACTTCGATACCCAAGGGGTTAATCTCGTCAACGTCAGTGTGCCAATAATCCTGCAGCACTAGGTGTGCTCGACTAGAAGAGGCACCGCGCAGATCGGTGGCTTTCACGCTGAACACGGAACGCACAGCCCTTCGGACCACAGCAGCAAAAGTTCAACTAATTCGAACTTTGAGCGTGGCTTGCACACCAGTGGTGCGCTCCGCTGCGCGTGCGCTTTGGTTGACGCAGCAACAAACCATCCTCAAAACGTTATACATACTGACAGACTGAAATTTTTTTGAACTTTTTTAAAATTATTACAAAAAATGTAATTTTGTTAAAATTGATTTCGTAATAAATATTGAAAAAAGTATCGTTCAGGAACCGGTATCGAAGTCAAGGTATCGGTATCATCATCAAAATCGAAAATTTTTGAGCGATACCCAGCCCAACTTTTTTTATTCTTTTTTTTTTTTTGTAAATACCCGAAGAACTGTAAATACCACTGTTTGCTTCCATGCATTCCACATGGAATCTTTACATTTACTTTATTATATTTAATATAAACATTTAGAATAACAGTGTGTTTAACACCATATGACTAAGGTTTGCAGCGGGTAAATTTACTGGTATTTGCACCATGATTTACCGCCCCCAAAAAAGTCTTAACCCATTTTGCGCTTGATATGGCTGCAATTATTGCTGCCAGAAGGAGGCACTGCGGAGAACAGGAAATGCATGATAGAAGGGAGAGAATTTTTTTTCCACTCGTATTAATTTATTTGGAATGCCAGAGGATTAGCATTGGCTCTGCTTGTTTGTAACCTTACGCTAATTTGTGCTGTTCTTTGTAGATTGTGTTGGTCATTTTGGAAATGAGATGTTGCATCTGTGTTCTGTAATTTGCATATTGTCAGTAGCTCACCATTTAAAACTTTCCACTCCCATTGGCGCTTTCTTGGAATTGCGCTCATTTGCCTTGTTTAGAAAATCTGGCCCTTAGTTTTCTTTTGTGTTCTTTCTGCCTGCAATTTTGTTCTGTAACAACAGTTTCCCTATTGTAAACCAATTTAAAATAGACTTACAGCTGATTGGCTGACTGACTGACTGATTGACTGGCCAACACAACAGAAAAAAAGAAGAAAATTATATTCAGCATATATTTTTGAACCGATCAACAACTATGCCATTCGTTGCAAACCTATGAGTTCTGTAAAAATCATCCAGATAATTTTCAAATTAGTCTTCAAAATAGTCTGCCCATCGAAGCTCTTGCAGTATGGGAATTCCTGTCTTAGATGGCCTCTTTTAAAATCCTCTCCACGTTCCTGAAATGTGGTTTTATTTCCTTATTCTAAGCGATTTGCTTACATGACTGCGATTATTTCCACAAGCTATCAGCTTTGTCGGTCCTCTGGAGTCTCCTAGCGCTCCGGCACTTTCATGTCCCACATTGCCCCTGCTCTGTTTCCTAATACGTCTCCTCATTTCAAACAGTGGAATGCAATCACCTAGTCTCCCTCAGTGGACACACAAATCAGCAAAAAGCCTCTTCATCTCGCATCTTATCAAAACAGTTCTCGCTTGACAAACGGCAGTATGGAATATATTATAAAAGCGTTACCCTCATAAAATATGCAGCGCTGCAGCTTACACGCCATAATAAAGGAATAAAGAATCTCTCCATAGTGGAAAATATGCTAATTAGCCAAACAAAACATTCATCAAGAACTTAGCTCGTCGAAACAGAGTCTGCGCGGCGGTAAGAGCGCTTCGTTATTGATAGACTATCTCATTGACCTGTTCTTGGCAGAGTTTGGAAATCGATGAGGCGTCGATCTCATATCCATATTTGGCCTGATGAACATATGGCGAAATGTTTTGTTCTTGTGAGGTTGGTGGAGCAGCTTCATTAATCATTGCTTCTTCTAATGGGCCAGCAGAGAGCACTCGCGGCTTCTTAACGACGCTGGAGCCCGTCCCGGCCTCTCTCTGGCACTGGCCTGTTTGGATGTCTTTTTGTGAGCCGAGAGTTAAGGGAACGGACCCCACAACCTCCCGGCGTCAAGGGAGCCTGTTCCGAGCACAGGACTGCTAAAGCATGGCACCCATTGGCCACGGAGGCAGATGGGCACCACAGGGAATTCCGAGAGGTGTAGCGGCAAATCTGTCAACATACTACAAACATGGTGGGTAATTAATGTGGCAGAAAGGGAAGTCAGGCCCTTCCTCCAACAACACGGCTCATACTGGGTTAAGCTCAGACTGAGGAGCACATGGATGAGCCATAACTGGCCTGACATTGAAGAAAACTGGACTTTTATAGGATGTGATGCAGTTGAAGGATATGGGAAGGTGCTCCTAAATGTTAAAAATATTAAAGGTGAAATAACCTGAAAATAACTCAGTTATAGGACAGAAAAAGAAAAAGATTAGGTTGAAATGATGGAATCAAGAAATACAGTCTGTGGTACAGGTTAAAAAAGCCAGAGAATATAAACTGAATCTGAAAGCTTCTTTAACATAGCATTCTGGTAACTCATTATAGGACTACATCTACTATTTACCAGAAGCACACGCCAGTGCACTTTTTCAGGGGAACCGAATTGTAAGCCTAATTTGGCGATTCCTCGGGGGATTCATACATTAGTAAAGACCATTGGCCGTTTACCTGGATAATTTAATATACAGTTACAAATCACTTTATTATGAAGGAAAAAAAAAACAGAATTTTATAAAATATTTTGTTCAAAACTGAAAAGCAAAATAATTCCCTGAAAGAAAACAATATATTCTCAGAAAAGCCAGGAACATTCAGCAGCATCTATATTTGTCTCTGCCTTCAAGACGAGTTTTATTGTTCAAGCTAAATAACAAAAGAGTACTGAGTCATGCTAAACAACAGTGCTGCTATATCAGAAGTCTGATCAATTTGGCAATTGCTTTGTTGTAAAGGTCTTTATCAACCTTCTTAATGGCTACACTATCAGTTGTTCACAAGTAGCTACCTAGTTTCCTCACACAACAGCCTATCAAATAATAATACAGTCTTCATATAAGTATATCATAATTAATAATAATAATAATAATAATAATGATATTTTGTCTGCATAGGTAACAGACAACAAAAAAGCAATGGAAAAAGTCAGTGTGTGACTATATTGCTTAGCACCCTGTTTAAATGCTTCAAAAAGAGCCAACAGTGGATTTATACAGAGAGGTGACAAAAGCTGTCAGTTTGTTGTTGGTGTAAAAAGTGTAAAGGCTATAGACAGACCCACAGACAGATTATTAACAGGCTGCTAGGCTCGGTTTAGTGGTCTTCTGTTACCTATAAAGCTGGCTTTAAGGAGGTATAAATCTCAGCAGAGCTGAAGGCTATCTCTCTCGGGATCAAGACCGCGTGCCTGTATGCTGGAAAAAAAATCACTCAGGGGTAAGGGATACGTGTGGGAACGAGGGGAAATGGCCACATCCACGGTGCCAGGGTTTTGTGCCCTGGCTACAGTTACTGTAGCATCTTGACCCTGCAGTCTGGTGCCCACTTAAAAAGGCCAAAACAAAGGTTTGAGGTTTCGCTCCAGTTAGCCCCTGCTGGTGGATGCCGCAATTACACCATCTGGCAGCAAAAGCATTTTTCTCTATTTACAGCTCTTTGTAAATATTAATCATGAAATAATAATTAAAATGAAATAATTGTAGCAAGCAAAATTTAAATTACATATATATTATTTATATAAATTAAACATATAACAAATATTTATTTAAATTACAGCAGAAAATGTTGCAGTTCCCAAATTAATTTTGGATGCATCTTAAAAGCATGAAATGGACTTATGTTTCCCACCAGTGTCAATGAGATGCATGAGAATGATAACATCTTTCTCCAGGTATTTTAGACTTCCTTGAGCAAAATAATGCCTCTTTTTTAAAACAGTATAAACATGAAACAAATATTCAAATGCAGTCTGGTGCCTATCTAAAAAGGCCAAAACAAAAGTTCAAGGATTTCTCCAGTTAACTCCAGCAAAAAGCATTTTTCTCCTTGTTGAAATAGTTTTTCTAATAAACAGATAAACTTTTTTCAAATAAATATTATTTATATAAAGCATATAAATAATATTGATAAAATATTTCATTGCATTACACCAAGCAATTTACCAATAACAAAATTAATTTTGAATTCATCTTAAAGCGTGAAATGGACTTTAATTTTTTTTCCCACTAGTGCCAATTAGATAAATGGCAATGATAATGGATATCTTTCTGCAGGTATTACGGGCCAAATGATGTACCTCTTTTAAAAAAAGCATAAAACAGAACAAATATTCAGATGTAGCAGTATCAAAAAAGGGCCAGATGGCTGTAGTTTGGCAAAGCGTGAGAAAAAGACAGATGAAGAGGACCTGGCAAATCTGGGAAATCATGTTCAGTTCCAACACAATAAGTGGAACATTAGGCTGTCATTTTGGCTCAAACAGAGTGCCCATTCTGGCTCGGTCTGTGCACATCTGCAGCGTCAAGAGCATTCGTGCATGAACAGAGGAGCTAATGGAGTCACTGAAGGGTTCGAATGCCCTCTTATGACACCATATTCTCTGCAGCAACAGGACTGATGTGATGATCGTTCACCCGGCCAGAAAGCCAAACGAGTCTCTGGGCTCAAACGCGGGGGGCCCTGCAGGTGTTGACGTGACCCAGTAGGAGTCCCGCTCACCTGTGTGGCCACTGCGACAGCTGCTGCAGGAAAAAAAAACAGTCCGCTGGAGCGCCCCATCAACACTTTCCTATATACGCTTGAGTGTGTGTTTTCCTGTGTTTATTTTTCAGTAGCGACTAACTTGCCTGCTGGGGGTTGGAGTAATTACCAGTCCGGCTTACCCTAGTCATTAGAATTTATTTATTATCCATCAGAAGTTGGAGAATATAATTAGAAATCACAGGGATACAAACATGCAATTACCATTCGAATACATGTCTCCTCGGCAGAGGCCAGAGAAGCCTTATTAATAATTCAGAACAGCTTCCTCTAAGAGCCCAGTGGTACGACAACTGACAAGCTGTGTCTGCTCAGCTCCTAATGAGGATTAAGAGCAGTAAGATACTAGGATGTGTCTCTCATGACAAGGAATGACCGGTCAACTGTGCCAGGTCCGTAATGCGAATAGGTACGAATACAAGCTACACAAACACAAGAAAAAATCCAGCATCTGAGTCTTATGATAAAATACATTTATTCTACCGTAATCTGAGTTCCCTTTCAGTCAGTCACGTTTGAAGTGCCATCCCCATTCCCTCCTTCAGGGAACGAGGGTTACATACATAACCGAGACGCTTCTTCTTATTTGTCTTGTTGTTCCAGCAAACTCTAACCACTGTGAAATCTTATTGGTCTGATGAGAACTTCCAAGTGCGTTCCGATTGGCTGTGAGTGTAATACTCACTTAGCATTTTGAAAGAAATCTTATGATCACAAAGGCTCCTTTTTATTTAATGAAAAATACAGTAAAAACAGTAAAAAATATTATTACAATTTAAAAGCACTGTTTTCTATTTTAAAATGCAGTATATTTCAATGATGGCAAAGCTGAATTTTCAGCATAATTACTCCAGTCTTCAGTGAAATCACTTTAACATGCTGATTTGGTGCTCAAGAAACATGATAGCTTTCTGGAGAATAACAGCTTACATTTCAGAATGGTCCTCACATAAAGCACACATATTGCTTCTGAAGAATGAAAGATTATGTGATAATGAAGACTGGAGAAATGGCTGCTGAAAAAAAAAAAAAAAAAAAAAGTAATTTTAAATTGTAATCTTATTTCACAACGTTAGCGTTTTTACAAAGTAATCTTACCAACCCCAAATTACGTTTAGAATAATATGACTCTGAGTAAATCATGAATACCAACCTCATAATTTGGACTATAATCTAAATGACAAACACATGCAAGAACATGCCTACGTTCCCTTAGTGACTAAATGACCAAACTTCATGATATCAGTAATACTGTGTTCAATAACTGCATTCCTGAATGATGATGTGATAAATAGATTCATTGCAATAATTGAAAACGCTGTGGGGAGACTGACATCATTTGAATTTGAATAGGCTGTTCATTCCATTCTCCTTCCTTTTTTTTAATTCTATGGGCCGGTAATAAACCTACTCATCTCAGCCTTGAATGCTGTGTTCGAGGCTAAATAGAACAACAATAGTCATGAATAAAACCCCTTCTAAAGCTCTATCATACAACAAACCAACAGCAGATATGCACAATGACCAGACAAATGAACAGAGATTTGCAACTCTACATTGCAACTTCCACACCTGTTGCTCATTGAGCGGTTGCAGAATCTCTCTGGAAAATCTTGTGAGTGATATTTTAGCTGAGTGAAAACTACAGGTATGATACATTAATACAAATTATACTTGTGAATCAATTAAAATCATCCTTAAGATTTTCATCTTTTTTATGTATTAACCCATTTTGCTTCTTTTTAAGGAAAAAAAAGAAAGGAAAAGGAAAGGAAAAGGAAAGGAAAGGACATGACGTGTGGCCAAGTATGGTGACCCATACTCGGAATTTGTGCTCTGCGTTTAACACATCCAAGTGCACACACACAGTAGCGAGTAGTGAACAAACACACGCACACACACACCCGGAGCAGTGCGCAGCCATATTGCTATCGCTGTGGCGCCCGAGGAGCAGTTGGGGGTTCGGTGCCTTCCTCAAGGGACTCACCACAGTCGTGGTATTGAGGGTGGAGAGAGCGCTGGTTATTCACTCCCCCCACCCTCAATCCCTGGCGGACCTGGGACTCGAACCCGCAACCAGCTGCCCCATGTGTATAAATAAATAAATAAAAAAATAACAAGTAACAAGTAACAAAAATAACAAGTAATAATTAAAAAAAAAAGTGAATCATTATCAGTGTTTGCCAATTTATGCATACATTTGTGCATATATTAAACACATACATATGGTACAGACGGTATACCACACACAAAATGTCCCTAGAACATGACAAACCTCACTGCAATAGGTGTCATGAGTAATCACAACTGTCTCTGTGACAGCCCAAGATGCTGGGAAAAGCATTAAAAAAAACTTGTCAAGAAAGCGGTCTGCACTTTTCTATCAGAAACTATTTCTGGTTGTCAATTATTTTGCACATTTGGTTTGCTGACATGAAGGCTGGAATTTTATTGTGAAGCTGTGTGAATAAAAGTTTCTATGTGAATTTGAATTAGAGTTAACAAAATTGTTATTAATCACGTCGACATAGCTAGAAAAATGAGAGTAAAAAAAGTTAAGGCAACAGCAAGTTAAGCAAAATGCAACTACATCGGTATATTCACTGCATTGTTTCCCCTTAGACAACAGGGCTCGCAAAATTTCAAAATCTCTGGTAGTCTTTTGGGCAGTTCTTTTTGGTAAAGCCTTAAATATAAGTCCAAATAAAAGTCCATAAAGCTCTATGTGTTTGCTGCGTAAAAACATGGGTCAATATTTGCATTGATCTTGAACATAAACAGGCTTATTGAAAACTGAAAATGCTAATTCATTCTCTGCCACTAGGTGGGGCTTTTGAAACAGCAGAAATATAGTGGTTTCCTCAGTAACGGCTGTACACAAAGCAGTGTTGCACTCATAAATGCTACTTTATCAGGCATTACAGGAAAGATGAAAGGAAATGTAATCAAAACTTCTTTAAAAACACCTACGCCACGTTTTGACTTTGGAATGTGCAGCTCATATTTATTCAATAAATGCACAGCCTTAATTGTCACATTAAACCATATCGTGATTCTTGTCTTCACATCCCCAAAGACCTCTTGAAATTATAATTAAGACTTTTCTTATACAATGTAAGGTATTTAAGACTTTTTATGGCCTTAAATTTGATACAATTACATTAAAGACTTTTTAAGGACCCACGGGAACCCTGTAATAAGGACAGCCCATCGGGCAGAGTTCTGGTACAGTTTGGTAGCCCGACTGGAAGACACAATAGCCCCGGGACGTCAGCTAGCAATTTTGCAAGCCCTGGACATATAGTTGCCATGACCAGAAAGCTTTCAGAGTGTTCACCAGTAGTCCCGTAGTCCTGGTTTGATCTCAAGGACGCCACAGTTAGAAGGTATTGAGTTACATTAGCCTGTTCTCTGTTAAATATTGACTTTGATCCTGCAGCACAAGGCCTGGGGGGAAAGAGAGAGCGAGCCAGTCAAACACAGCAGATCTTTGGATCACACACCGGCACTCATCTGTCGGCTGGGCTGCTGATAGACGTGGCCTCTAATAATGTAACATCTATAAAAACACAGCATGTGGACTTCTGCCATATACTGATAGACACCGTTGGGGGCTGGAGAGATAGAAAGAGAGAAAGGGGAGATTTTTGCAATAAAGCACTAGCTTTCATAAAAATCACATTTGTACCTAAGTGCTAGTCTAGCCTGAGAGTGTATTTACAATATCAAAGCCTCTGAGGTCAGAAGAACGTTCTTTCCTCCAGATAAAGTGAAGAGGTCACCTACTCTGGAAAGTTTTACGCCCCCTCAGCCCTAGACTTTGAGACACACATAAGCCCAGAGAGCAAGATCTCTCGAAACAGCGTTTTCATGCTAACCCTCAAGTTCACCTTTGTGTTTGGAAAAACACATCAGAGGAACATTGATGAGAAGCCTGCCAATCGTCTTGGCAGTTGGCTAGATTATTTCCATAAGTTCTAATTGAACTGTTGGGGCAACAACAGTCTGCAAAACTCTCAGAAATGGAGCCAAGATGTGTTTAGTAAGTTAAGCCTATGGCAAAGACCCCTGAGAGAACAGCCAGTAACAACAAAATGCTAACACCCACAGCAGAGCTTTAATAGACTTGTTTAGATAATACACCAGTCCACCGAGGGATTAGAAAAAGTGCCAGCAATACTATTATGTGAACATAATGCTAAATGCTGAGTGCAACCTAAATGGAATACACAAACACAGAGGTGTCCAGAAGTCTGAGACCACACTAAAAAAAAAAGAATGTTTCAAATCTTGGAAATAAAGCTTTAGGATTTAAAAAGAGAAAACACAATCTCACAAGTTTAAAAATTAATTACAACAAATTTTAAAAAGACCTATTATGTCCCTTTTTACAAGACATAATATAAGCCTCAGGTGTCCACAGAATGTGTCTGTGAAATTTCAGTTCAAAATACCCCACAGATCATTTATCATATTTATCACAGAAGCAGAAAAACTCTGTTTTTGGGCATGTCCATTTAAATGCAAATGAGCTGATGCTCCCCGCCCTCTTTTCCAGAACATGACTGTGCCTTTACAGCTTGTACCTCAGGTACTCTGCTAAAAAAAAAAATAAAAAAAAAAAATAAAAAAAAATTGCAGAATCCAGTCATAAAAACAGAATTTACTGAATAACGCAGAATGTCACGGAATTTGTCAAAGTTCGAAAGAATTAATCAAACCGCAATATGGACTAGTATCTGTAAATATTACGACTCAAAAACACCATTTAAATGTGAATCCTGCATGTCTCTGTTTTAATGAATGGAGCAGATGAGCAGTTTTGTTTACTACACAAACTGAAGAGCGTGTGACGCTCACGGTGATTTCACGGTGATTTTTCGTCTCAATAAATGAGGACATAATACTTGAACAATATCTGCTGAGAGTCACTTCAAGAGCATTTGACCGTTCCATTGTAGGAAAAGTAACGTTATATCATATACACACAGAAATGTAAAGGTAGACACGGCAACCTGTCAAAATAAAAGTCCGGTTTAACTTGTAGACATTGTGCCAGAAATATATTACTACTATTATTACTACTATTACTACTAAAATAAACCAAACATTTATTAAAATTTAAAACGGAAAAAAAATTAAATCTAGAAAAATTAATTGTTGTTGCTTGTAGAATTAAGGGGTGATTATTTATAATAAAATCTCCTTTCTACGTCACAGGGGGAACAAATTCTGACCAGCTCATTTTTTCACAAGCTTGTAGAGAAAAGCTTACCATAAAAATGATTAGGTTGTTCTTTTTCACATTTTCATTTTGTTAGTTGGTACGAAAGAAATGTACACCTGCTCCCTACCACTTGTAAATGTTGCATTATTGTTATTGTTATTGCGTATGATCTATTAGTCTTTTTTGAATTTATGCAATATACTGGAGCCAAACCTGAGAAGGGAGTCTAGAATATTTAACTGCATTCCTGAACATGTAACTTACATAGCTGTAATTCTTAAACGGGATAATGCTAGTTGTGAAAGACCGTGCATGTGCGCCCTATTTACAAATGATAGGAATTCATTAACATACATATTTAACTATCAAAAAGTTTTTGTGAATCCAGAGGAGAGTTTTTGGGAATATTTGTTTTACGTGCAAATTAATCTGAGTTTACTCATATATTCACACAAGTTTAATGAATGAGGCCCTTTGTGTCTCAATACACACTTTAAATGTTGGCTGGAAAAAAACCTTGTTTTCAGAGGAAAAAAAGACCTTAAGTTTAGAGGTTCATAAGCCTTTACATGAATTTTAAATTCTGAATTTTGGCCAACCTTGCACTGAATGCCTGGGGATTCCTACAGTAAGATGATGTTAAAAATGTCCATTAGGCCAAATAAAATTTGTGACATCAGAAGAAAGAAGGACAACATCCAATATGGGTTCCTCTGTGTATTGAGGTGAGTTTGACAGCAATGTGGCAAAGAAGGATGTGTTGTTTGTGAACTCACGAGATGAGTGTTGCTTGGGGAATGACAACTTGATGATGTGGCCTTGCTCGCTGACATTGTGAAGGGAAAGCAATAAAACTAGTGTTAGCCCAAAGACAATGCCCACATTCAGACACACACACATACAACTTACATGTTAAAATGTGTCACCTAGACACAGGCAGACAGATAGGCAGGTCGACAGATATAGTCTGGGAGGATATTGGTCTCACACCTTCACTACAAACAAGAGTGTTGGAATGTTCAGTCCCACAAGTCTTCTAGAACATCTTCATTCTGAGAGTGAATTTACTGATGGCCCGAACTTATATCAAACGTGTAGGCAGTTGAAGCATGTCAAATCAATAGCAATCAATATGCTGGGCATACCTCAATAAACAAGATTGATATTTCTTCCAAAAAGAGATACGGAAGGCCACGGAAGTACGATTTATATGACTGAAATAATTCAAGAGGAGATGAGGTCATTTCATGTTACGCTACACGATAAGATGACACGCCATATATAACACTTCAGAAGTGTAGTGAATGACATATATACTGCCAATCCATATAGAATGCAATAATACGCTCCCTCTTTTACCAAAAAGATAGCCAGCTAAAAAACATAAATCAGCTCTGATATTGTACAACATGGACCTCAAAAAAGGCCTTGGCTTCTATAGCTTTTAGTTAAATATTCTGCAACAAACATTTTGATTTCCGCTGTGAGCGCAGGGTGCATGATATTTTGCATTACTGTAGTGATTTAAGCAAAAATCTTTGCAAAAAGTAGATAAAATTGGGCTGTGGTGCTCGTAATCTCTTTTCCAGGCTTTGTATAGCATCCCGAGGGGCTGCGTACATATTCCCGAACGAGGTTTCTGTACCTGGGTTGGTGAAGAGACATGGGAAACTTTCACAAAGAAGCCTTGGACACGCTGCCAGGAAAAGAAGCTGCATTTGCATTTGGCAAGAACCAAGCAGTCAGCTCAATATCCCTGTCCAATCTCTTCTCCTCACTCGGTTCAGGAAGGTTTAGCGTTGGCCTAGGCTCGTACTGGTCTCAGCTCAATGGCTGTTCCAGAAACATATGAGTGGGTACACTGGCTTCCTGTAATCCCTGAACAAATGACCTTGACTTCAAGGCAAAGCAGCGTGAAGGGGAAGATGTGAAAGCCAACCCAAAAGGTGCACTGACTAGCACAGCATCACATGAAGGCCTTAAGAATGTAGTGGTATCCGATGAATCCTAATGAGTGTGCCACGCACTCAAGGTTACAATGTCCACTCTGAAAAGAATTACATACTCAAAGAACAAGACGTGCTGATTTTACACAAGAGACACTGTGAGGACAGCCAAAATTCAGCCTCAGCCAGTTTCAAGTGCGATTTAAGAGTTCAAAATCACTCAAATATATTTCAGGCCCATGGATGAGTGAACTGCTTTATAACGTAGAGCAGAAATAGCTGTTGTCTTTTATATGCGCTACCATTCAAAAGCTGAAATGGTTTTAAAAGAAGTTTTTTATGCTCACCAAGGCTGCATTTATTTGATCAAAAATAGAGTAAAAGTAGTAATAGCGTGACATATTATTACAGTTTAAAATACTTGTTTTCTTTTTTAATACGTTTTGATATGTAATTTATTCCTGGGATGGCAAAGCTGAATTTTCAGCAACTATTACACCTGTTTTCAGTGTTACATAATCCTTCATAAATCATTTTAATATGCTGATTTGGTGCTCAAAAAACATTTCATATGCTGTTCTTCTGTAGCAATCGAAAATTCTTCACTGTCACTTTTAATCAATGCTACCTTGCTAAATGAATGCATTAATTTCTTTACAAACATTCTTACAGACCTCTTACTTTTGAATATGTAAGTCAACAGCCACATTTTGAAGGCACTTCTATAGACCAAACCTCTCTTACAAAAAAAAAAAAAATGGGGGGAAAAGGTATGATTGTTTACATTGTGCATAATATTCTGCTGCATCCTGACCAGAAGTAGTATGTACCAGCATCAAATGCATTCTTTGCGCAAAGTAGCACCATTCCTTTGAATATGGCTTGAAGAGCTGGTTTTAGACAGCAAAACCTCTTAAAAGACCCTCTCTGCTGTACTGCATAAGAACAGCGTGAGACCAGGCAGCTTTAAAAGACGGCTGCTGGTGGGGGTCAGCATCCAAACCTCTTATTAACAATACTCAGCCTCAGCAGAGTCTTTCCACCCAAAATCACTTCCACTTCAGGAGTTCTTTGCACATTTGAAGGACAATACGCACCGGAAATGCTCAAAGAGATATATATATTTTTTTTTAATGGAAAAAAGAACTCTTGTTAAAACTGACTTTTTTTTTTTTACTTGAGTATTTGTCAAATAAGATGGAACTACATGGCAGCCAGCCAATCTAAATACAGCTTGATAGTTTGAGAACAACACACTTGTCGTTTCTGCCCTGCAAACAAGACAGATATATGTGGGAAGCAAAGTAGCACAAGAATTGTTTTCAGAGAATATATATCTTGAATTAAGTACATTTTTCTCACCCCATTTTTCTCAACTTTTTATTTTATTATTTTTTCTTTTTTTTTGTGGTTAAAACATTTATCTTACATCTTTAGTTTATTCTTTAAATAAGAAACACTGTGGGTGGTCTTTGAACATGCCATTTAAGACTGAGATGTTTTAATCAAATTAAAGAACAGTCTGTCTTAGACAGCTATGAAAAAACAAAGCCTACTAAACTCAGCTTCAGTGCAACTCTAATGTCTGTTATTCAGAGAATGACACTAGCTGAGATTAAGGGGTTTTGCTCTTTGGCCTATAAATAACTAAATATGTTCAACACACAGAAAGAGAGACAGATATTGATTTTGGGTAACCTCTGTGAAAGGGTTTGGCTCCTCTGCAGGAATAAAAAGCCCAGGTCTGAGAAACTAGGCATGCACTAGTAAACCCACTGCTGTGTCTGTTTAATCCACTCTAATCCTAAAGTCTACAAACTCCGGCCCAAAACAGGCATACATTTGAAACTTTCAGAGATCAAAAAGTGGGATTTTGTTGTGTGGCTGTTTGTATGGATATCCTTCATCCATTTCTGACTCCAGATGACTACAATATGCAATGAAACTATGTTCAAAATAAGCCATAAAAAAGCTCCCTAGTAATCCTAAATCATTCTAAGTCCCCTCTCAAGATCCAAAAATAGAGAAAAAAGGAAATAAAGGACAGGAAAAGCAGAGGCTGGGCAAGATAAAGGGTGTGCCTGCAAAGACAGCCAGGAATGAAGAGAATAGATTGATACAGCAATTTCACTCTATTCAACTGCAACGAATACATATCCATATATTAGCCAACCCTGCTCCCTGTGTACACTAGCAATAACTGTTTAAACATGAGAACTACAACATCCAGTTGACCAGTTGAACATTTATACCATGTATAATCTCATTATTTCTTCCTTTTTGGCAGTTCTTCCAGAATTTTTATAAACATGCAATCTCCTTTTCAACACCGTAACAGGTGTGTGTGCGAGTGTGTTTGGTCTAGGTTGTGTACTGGCCTTTCCATAAAGATTATTTATTCCATGTCACTGTGTTGACACAAGATGATTTAAGGAGGACAGGAAGCTCATCTGACATGCCCCATTGGTGGTCTGTCAGGTGTGCACGCTAATTTGACAGGTACTTTTGTACTACAGATTAATCTAATAGCAGGGGATTCTCTTCATTTTGGATTCTCCATCATTTTGACACAGGAAGTGACATAGTAGAAGATGTGACTGGGTCATGAAATGAGACATCACTGACAAAGAGATTATTTCCTGGCAGCTCTGAGCTACAATAACCACTTATATGAAAGTACGAGGAAAGATCATGAACTGACAACACACTACACACACACACACACACGTGTGCACACATAATAACTACACCTAATCTCTATTCTAAAATCCAGAGGGGCAAAGACACATTGCAAAAATAATAAAAGATGACAACTTCTTTGCTACAGACACTTTGCGTTTGTGTGTGTGAGAGAGAGTATGTGTGTGTGTGTACTTGTTTTTGCTACATAGTAGGGACCAAATGTCCCCACAAGGATAGTAAAACCTGAAATTGCCTGCGGTCCCCACAATGTTAAAAAATTATTAAAAATAGTAAATGATGTTTATCTGAAAGTGTAACGATGCAAACATGTTTTCTGTGAGGGCTAGGTTTAGGGTTAGGGTTGGGTTAGGGGATAGACAATATCGTTTGGTCAGTATAAAATCTATAGAAGTCTATGGAAAGTCCCCACAATTCACAAAAACAAACGTGTGTGTGTGTGTGTGTTTAAGCCAGAGGGGGGTCTTTTCCCAGAACACTTCCATCAGCAACCTGAAATGATTGTGGGCAGGTATGAGAAGGGAATTTTTGAAAATAGCAAAGAAAAGAAAAAAGGGAGAGAGCAAGGAAGCCAAAGAAACACAAGAAGGGAGGGAAGCAAAATTAATCAAGAACAGAATAAAGAGAGGAATAAGAAAAACAGGAACTTAATCCAATGGAGTGAAGAAAGGAAAGAAAATAAGGAAAGGATGGAAGGAAGGCAGAAAGTAAATAAAAGAATGAAGTAATTAAGGAAAGAAATCAGGTAAGGAAACAACAAAGTAGAAAAGGAATAGTAAAATTAGGGAAGGACTAACAGAATTAAAAGAAGGAAGAAATTAAGGAAAAAGGAAAATTAGATGGTAAAAGAAAGAAAGAAAGAAAAAGAAAGAAAGAAAGAAAGAAAGGATTAAGGAAAAGAGAACTATGGAGGAATGAAATCAGGAAAAGAAAGAAAGAAAGAAAGAAAGAAAGAAAGGATTAAGGAAAAGAGAACTATGGAGGAAGGGAATTGAGGAAAGAAAGAAGGATTATGAAAGCAAGCAAACAATAAAGGAAGAAAGAAATAACAAAACAATGAAGAAGGGAAGACAGGAAGGAAGAACTGGAGGATAGAAAACAGGAACAAAGCAATGAAAAAAAGGAACAAAGGAGGAGGAAAGAAAAGAAAGGAAATAAATAAGGGACTGAAATGAGGAGGAAAGAACGAAGGAAGGAGGAAGAAAGCACTGAATCAAAAGGGAGGGAAGCAATGAAGGAAAGAATGGAACAAAAGAAGAAAGGAAGGAAATGAGGGAGGAAACAATGGTTCAAGGAACAAAGTAACAAAGAAAAGCAGGAAGGGAGGAAAAATATTACAAGAATACTGCAGAACAGAGGAGTGCTGATGATGGGTATTTTCACAGTGGGTTCCTTTGAGTAGATAAGATGGTCACTGAGAAGGTCACCACACACTCAACCAATACCAATCCTCACTGAGATACAGTATCAATAAAGAGCTTTGAGTGCAGTGAAAGACTTGAGCAAGTCTGGTCTGTGACTACCAAACCAAAGACGATGTGAAAGAAACAACATGAATCACACTTGTTTTCAGGTGGAGAGGGATTTCTGTTGTGGTGCAACACTGCCCCCTACTGTTTACTGTGTGACGTGCACAGTTTGACCAATGGTGTGTGCTGGCCAGACACAACTGCGTCACTCCATAAGATACCTTGTAAAACCAGTAAACACTCTAATAAACACATTCTAATAAACCTCAGCATGACAACATGACATCACAATAGCCCTCTGAAGCGAATATTACTGCGTATACAATCATCTTAAAAGTAAACAATAATATCAGCAGCAGCAATATCAATTGAAACTGCAGTCTATCTCCTCTCTTCTGCACTAATAAGAAAAAAACAGGCACTTTAATGGAGAGAAGCCTACATGCTCAAGACACTGATTTGTTTTTAAAACAGAAGCATGCTGGTAAACAAATATGTGGGGGATAGACAGTTTCTCTGATGCTCTGTTCAATTTGCTGAGAGACAACATCCTGCAGGTCAAAACTGAAAAAGAAATACTCTGAGGAAAACATCAGCCATTAATGTGTGTGTGTGTGTGTGTGTGTGTGGATGGTACACTATAAAGGCTGCTGCAATAACTCTCAATGCTTGTCCATGATCCTGATGTAAAGCCTTAATGTTGACTGAGCAGGCTGCTATGTGTTTGACTGCATTTGTAAGAGAGTAACTTTGAAAGGCTCACAGTGAACTGCATTTCCCTTTTTAAAAAAAAATAAATAAAAAAAAAAAAATACAAATAATACTTTAACTCAGCAAAGACATTAAACTGATCAAAAGTGACAGCAATAAATACAGTTTAAGTCATAAGTTTATATACGCCTTGCAGAATCTAAAAAATGTTATTTTACCAAAATAAGAGGGATCATTCAAAATGCATGTTTTATTTATTACTTACCTGAGTAAGATAGCTCACCTAAAAGACGTATCCAACTAAAGACGTTACATATAGTCCACAAGAGAAAAAAATAGCTGATCCTGTTCAAGTTTACATACTCTTGATTTATAATTAAGCATTTTTGTGTATTTGAACCCTTTTCAACAATGACTGTATGATTTTTTACACTAAGGTCAACTGAGGGACTCATATGCAATTATTACAGAAGGTTCAAATGCTCACTGATGCATGAGAAGGAAACCTGATGCATTAAGAGCCAGGGGGTGAAAACTTTGAATTTGAAGATTAGGGTAAATTTAACTTATTTTATCTTCTGGGAAACATGTAAGTATCTTCTGAAGGGTAGCACCAAATAAAAAAATAAGAAAACAGTACACATTATGTTAAAAGGTTTCACCCCTGGGACGTAATGAATTGTGATTCCTTCTGAAGCATCAGTGAGCTTATAGTTCATACCAGGAATGCATTTAGTTGCATATGAGTCCCTCAGTTGTCCTCAGTGTGAAAAGATGGATCTCAAAATCAGTCATAGTTGTAAAGGGTTCAAATACACAAAAATTCTGAAAGACCAAAGAATTTGTGGGACCTGAAGGATTTTCAGCAGGCAGGCAGTTTAACTGTTCAGGACAAACAAGGGACTCATGAACAACTATCACTAAAAAAAAAAAAATACACAGCTGTGGATCATTCCGGTAACAACACAATATTAAGAATCAAGTGTATGTAAACTTTTGAATGGGGTAATTTTTATGAATTCAATTATTATTTTCACTTGTGGACTATATGTAAACGTCTTCTATGTGAAATATCTAAATTTGGTCAGTACTAAATAAAAAATAACATGCACTTTGTATGACCCCACTTATTTTGTTAAAATAATTAACATTTTGCAGATTATGCAAGGTGTATGTAAACTTTTGACTTCAACTGTACATACATACCCACCTACATAAACAAATAAGACTTACTGTCGAAATAAGCAGCAAAAATTAAGACATTAAAACACTATTAAAATGGTTTCTGAAGGATCACTGCAGACTGGAGTAATGTAATGTCTGCTGAAAATGCAGCTTTACTATCATGACAATAAATTACATTTTAAAATATGTTATAATAGAAAACAATTCTTTTAAATTGTATTTTTTAATGCAGCCTTGGTGAGCATAAGAGACTTTTTAACAGTAATGTATTTATTATTAATAATATTAATAATAATAATAATAATTATAACATTTAACATTTATTTATAATTATAATTACAATTGCCTCCAGATGTGTGTGTTTTTTTTTTCCACCAAGCTTGTTGAAATGCTTTCAGGGATCGCCTTCACTGAAGAATACATTTATAATGCCTTAAATCACTAGGTTTTGGCACAGAGCTAATGTCTCTCTTGTCCCTCAGACCTGTAAACTTCCACACGACAGATTTGATAAACATCCCAATAGCGCCACAAGTCATTTCCACAAAAGCTATAAAGGCTGCATGAACTGCAAAAAATCACCAACTTACTCTCTGATCCGAGTTCCAAGTCAAATTTTGTAACACGCTGTTTAGAAACCCAATAAGATCACAGTATTTTAAGCTTTGGATCAACAAACAAGGATTACAAGTTCTTTATCTTCATTTACTCAGCCGTTTTGTCTTTTCTGTAAGACTTTAAAACAATGTCCTGGGTTCAATACCAGCTAAACTTTATTGACAAATCTGAGGTGCTGTCGATTACCACAGAAAGCAATTTGGAATCATCCCTCAGTCTGTTAAAACAAGCAAAAATTATGTTAACAGTTACACACTTACAAAGGAAGATTTTGGGACTAGGCATTGCAATGGTAAATATATTATACAAACCTGTCTTAAACATGTCCTATATATTTTGGATATAATATAAAATAAGAAAACTGGAAATGGAGACATTACGTATTAGATGTCATAATGAAAATGACAAAGTATAACATGAGTAGTAGGCTATTATTAACAGTGAATGTTTTGTAGAAACTACAAAGAAAATGCCAGTATCTTCCAGCCTGTCGCCATCATGCAAATATAAATTATCAGACATGCAGTAGTAGTTATTTCCAGGTTTCTGCATTTCCACAGCGTGCCACAGATTGCATTGTGCCCTAACACAGGTAAAACCTGACCCCTTACACACACACAGCTAACTTCAAAACAGGTCAAACTGAATATCAAAGCAGAACATTCCCCAGAAGATGACACAAATTTTCACACAGAATTTTCAAACAGATGTTTAATTTCTGTCAGGATATATCTACCCACATGCATATTCACTCTGATAAATGAGAGTGTGAATGCTGGTGAGCTGTGTGCCTGAGCTTCATGAGAAATGCAGGAGATTTGGGAGACAGAGATTCATTAGCGGGACGTCTCCACACTTCACACCCGTCTCGCATCTCCAGCTGTGATTCCTCTTCCAGAAATCAAATGTATCATTGACAAAAACAGTCTAATGCTGTCCAACAGGTGTGAGAAAACCTCCTTACACTGACTATCAAGAAACAGTGACCTCAAAAATGCTAAGTGAGACAGAGAGGAGATTTAAGAACACAGGAAAATACGTTTTTGTAAATTTTGAGGAATTTTGTAACAAAATCACACAAACAATGAAACAGGCTTCCCAAAGACCACCACCTTCCATTGTCCCTTGTCTTCCTTTGTCAAACAAGTAGGTACGTTCCAAATGCCACTGGCTCAGCCAGAAGTCACAGATTGCCAGCCATTAGGTGGTTTACTTATGGTAATGTTGAGCTAAGCCAACTAAGCTAACAGTGTTGAGCTAAGCTAACAGTGTGATGTTCTAAAAAATGCACTGGATTTCACAGATATGTGGTAAATAATGTAGTGTTAATCACACTGTAATTTAGTTAAGCTATGATACTAATCTTTAGTGAATAAAATATGTATCTATTTACAATCAACATAAGCAAAGCAGTGTTTAGACAGAGACACAGTATAGCTCTTTATACTACACTACATCATAATATACTAAAATAAAAGTATTTTAGAACACTGGTCTTCAAATTACTCAAGTTATCTAAAGCTTAAGTTACCTTATAGTTATAGTTACCAACAGCTGACAGGTGTTGACAAGTTACAATAATATACTGAATATGCCTTCAGGCTTAGTGTTTTACCTACATCGTTGTCTGTTAAATTTTCTACATTTAAAAGTAAAAAAATTAAAAAACGTTACTCATACCCATTTGCGACTGAAAACTACTTTGTGCGACTAAGAAAAAAATATTTAGGAGCACCAGTGTGAGTGACCCGATCAGCATATTTGTGTTTGCCCTGAGGGGAGCTTCAAAGGTTTCTATGTGTTTTTGCAACTTTCAGTAATGTATCACAGACATATCTGATGAATCCTTCCATAAATAAAGTGTAGAGACCGTGTAAATAAGGGATTCATTGCGCAGTATAGAGAGCTTCGTTGATTATAATGGAACTTTGTGAAACTGCAATGAACTAAGATGAGTGACAGCTTTTAATGATTTTTAAGGGTGTTGTAAATGAAATATTGATTTAATACAACAGTTAAATAAACAAGAAGTTAATATTAAGTGACTTACATTGTCTGACTAACACTACTGCCTGATTTTGCTCTATTTCTTCCTCAAAAATAAGTTGAAACAAGTCACAACTGAGCCACTGCACATCTCCATTCAAACACAGCGGTGTTTTGTTTATTAATGAACGTGTGTTTTTAAACTAATCTAGTTAGTCAATGATTCAATTAGCCATTTATAAAGACAGTCACTTGCTTTATTCCCAAATGAATCAGCCATTCGAACGAATCAAATGAATGAATGATTCAGTAATTAAATCAATGCTTTGCCGCCACCTACTGGCAGTTTTAGTTTCATTTTTAAAGTACCTTTTCAGTTATTTAAATCACTTAATATTTATATTGAAATTTTATATTTAAAACATTAATCTCAACATGAATTTAGGAATTTGAATGCACTCATGCCACCTCTGAGCCTCATTAAACATGAAAATACACCTACAAGCCACTTTTGTGTTCTTCTGTGCCATCTCTGTATTTTTTTTTTTTCTTTTTTTTTTTTTTAATTGACTTAAAAGATGACATACTTCTAATAAAGTCAGAAAAATGCCATTACAAAGGTAAAAACAAAATTCCCCTGTAAATCACTTTAAGGAGTCAAATATCACCTTGTAATGGGAAGACAAATTTTTAATTAAATTAACATAAAATTAAATTTAATTTAATTAAATTTAATTTAATTTAATTTAATTTAAAAAAATACAATCTTAAGATTATATTTAAACTTAAACTCAAAAAAAATAGAAATGTTGCATTGGTAACTAAATACTATGGTTTTTTTTTTTTTTTCATAAAATTGTAGAAATTACCTAAAAGCACATATAATTACTAAAACTTAAAATATGTAAATTAAAACTGCAAACATAAAAAGCTAAATCTAAATATTAATAAATGCAATATTAGTACACAAAATAATAATAAAAACAACACTGACCCAAAAACAGCCACTGAGTGTCACTGCTATGCAAAGAACTCAGCTCAGACAAAAAGTGTTTTTAGAAAGTATAACTGTGTTCACAACTACCCTATGTAGTAATTCACATTAGTTTAAATGTTCATTAAAATTTTGCAATAAACCAATTTTTTCACTTTGCAAACACAATGTGCAAATGAAATAACAATGAAATTGTCCAAATTTAAGGGATGCTTTTGAATTAACCAACAAGGCAATTTCTTGTTCGCACTATGTCCTAGTAGTACACCAGGTGATGTGCTCTCTGTGGAGAACTCCTCTCAGAAGAAAAAAAAAAATAAATCCAATTCACATTTCATATTGAATAAACATCTTTAATATATCACATGAGGAAATGCTTCAGCTTTTGTTGTCTAGATGCACCATTGTGCTAAATTGAAATGCAGCTGTTTTTTAGTTACGTTTTTTAATTACAATCTCTCTTGATGAATGTCTTTCCAATGCTGCACGGCATTGCCTCCAGGCAACATAAACAGCAAAACAGCTTAGTCTAAACTACTAATGTTATGAGTCTTCATCTCATTTAAGTGTACAAATAGATTTGATACCATTTATACACATACTTTTGACCATTTAGTGTGTAAAATATGCACCTGAAATGTCCAGCACCTGTTGTCAATCACTATTTAAACATATCATTTTGAAAAAAGTCTTGGTGAAGATAAAAAGAGGGCAGACAAATAATATTCAAAACATTATGATTAATCTCAAAACAAACAACAGCACCTACATACTTTCAAATTGCTGTACATTTGTAAACAGCAGTCCTTATGATTACCTTCATGACCACTAGATGGCAGCCTAATATTCCAAATATAGTCTCTCCCAGGAAGTTAATACTTCTGTAATGGTTTCTCATTAATGCTTTTTTAAGATTGTCTTTTGAAGGGCTACTTAAAAGGGAAAAAGAAAAATAGAGCATATAAATAAAGTAGTGAGATGTGGAGTGAAGGACCTACTGATTTTAAAAGTATACTTGGAAGTATACATTTTTAAACATATATTCTCCGTCTAGATTTATTCAGTTTTGTTTTGCCAATGGCGTGACTATGGGACAGGATTTCCTTTTTATCAGACTATGGCGCCAAACAGCCAGCGTTTACACCTTCCAGAGACTACAAATATTTATAAATGGCTTCCTCAAAAGTTGACACCATAAACTTCAAAAGGAGAAAGTTTGAAACATTGAAAAACAATGAACCAGTTGCATCAATTTGCAGATGGTGTGACTGCACACTAAACATGCTGCAATAAACAATATTTGAACCCTGAGTGTACTCACATCAAACTCGTTGAGAGCGGCAGCCAGCTCGCCGATGCCAGCGTGCCCGTGCTTCTCATCAGTGGGTGAAGTGGCCTGGGCAGAGCTGGAGATGCCCCCAATGGCCTCTTGGACCTGTTTGAAGACGTAGTCGCGGTTGGCACGTGTAGCAGCCACGTCGGGATGGCGCAGGAAGGCCTGGGAGGCAGTATAGAGCATAGTGGCGTTCTTCTTAAGAGCCCCTCGAGCCGCCGCCATCTCGTCCCTGCACTGAGGGTCCTTCAGCTCCTAGTACACACATAAACAAATATCTACATTAGATCTGTCACCTTTACAATGCACAGATCTAATATACTGATACATCATATTTTCTCCCAAATGTTTATAATATTTCAAACATAACTGTCTGTGTTTTATGTAAATAGTCAGCACACAGGGCTTTTTTTAATAATAATAATGTGTGCATTTGACCATTTTTTCTTTAGGTAATAGCTAGTTAAATTCTGATAGTAGTTAGATAACTTAAGCAACCATTCACTAGCATTTACATTTACCTTAAATTAAGTGTAGTCATTTGTGCTCATAAAAGTGTCTTTAGATAAACGAATTATTAAACCCAGAATGAGTTTCAATGAAAAATTTATCTACCCACTCCCTGGATATACAAGTGCAGCTGGTTGCCTTGTATACAGTATTCTGCAGTTTTATTACTGACGAAGCTTATTTTGGGGGGTTTATATTGAACAGTTGCTGGCATTTATTGATCCATGTATTGTGCATACTATGAACAACATAAGATAACATTAGGATAAGTAATTATGACAATAGTAGTAGAACGAAAAAAAAATCCATTAATGCAGGACTACTGTATATGTATTCTGAATTATGTGAGCAATCCCCATTCCCTCCAAAATTAAAAACAGCCAGTGTAACAACATTATACGTTAATATTTAGCAAAAAATGACGCAAATATACTAGATGCTGCTATTTGTCCCGCTTAAACCTATTCAAATAGGTTGACAGCGCCGGTTTGTTTGGAGCTATTTGAGCGATACATGACAAAACGAGACCTAAGTTTGCTACAAGTATTTCTTTTTCAACGGCTCTGAGTGCAAAAAGCTGTGAAATTTGAACTATGATAGCTGACGCGGATACAGCATTGAGTTGTCCGTGGCTTATAGTATTTAATAACTATTCTTAACATAAAGCACGTCCCGCTTTTGATATTTTCACTCTCATGTATGTTAATTTTATGGATGTATCGATCTAATGAATGTTACTCTTGTCGTACATAACTTCAAACAGTCCTGACTATAGATAGATAGATAGATAGAAGCTAAATGACTGTTCTAACCACAACCTCAAAACACACTTGGTTCAAAGTCATTATGAATCACGTACATATTTTCAGCTCAAAAAGGTTAAATGCATGAGTTTACATTCCTATCATGAAACAGTTGTCACGTATTAAATGTATAGTTACAGCTAATTAACGTACTTACATAATCGTAGTCGCTCTCTTTGACCGTTAACACTGGTCACTCGGCTTCTGTGTGAAGAAGAGTTAATAAAGCCCGCCTTTTTTATTTGACTGACCGTCATTTTGACGCTGACAAATTCTCTCAGACGGTCACAGACCGCCAAGCACAAATTTCTGGACCGCTGAGGCAGCTTAGCTGACAAAGTTTTATTGCCGTTGACGCGTTGTAAACTATTTTCTGCACTAAAACAGTTATTAATATTATTTTGGTTGTTGCTTTCTGCTGCTGCCTCTTCCCTGACGTACGTTCGTGCGCGCCATCGCCGTCCTTTTGCGTAGTTACCAGTCAGTGTACTTTGATGTCAAAATGCATACCTGCTACGCAAAATACGTACAGGTTGGCAATAATCGAAAACTACATTAAAGCAGCTGATTAAATGGTCTTATGAACTTATGGGCCCTTAAGGAAAATTTTCATTACATTCAATTAATTTTCAAATTTAACTGATAGTTGCTAAGCAATTATCCATCCCATAATCACGCACGTGCGAAAAAAAACGTCAAAACCCTTCATGCATTCAAAGTTTTGTGAGTTTCACCATATGGATAAAACTCTGTATAGTCATAAACATTCTTACAAAGATAACCAAATCATTATAATAAATTTTATTTTATTTTATAAATGATTATATAAACATATAATGATTTAATAAACATATGCATGCACATGTCTACATAGAATCAACTGTTTATTTATGTTAACTAAGGCATGAGTGACTCCTGCTGGTGACATTCACCTTCAGGCCAAACTCTTTTCAGACAGGAGAAACCTTGATGTGCGCACGTCTGAGTGGAACAGTGTTGCCAAGTCTCTGGTTTTCAAAGAATTGGGCTACTTTTATACTGCTGCCATGGTCTTTTTTTTTAAGAATGCAATTGGGCTTATTTTGAATATCAATTGGGCAGGTTTTGTTACACAGACCTGGCAACCCTGGAGTGGAAGTCCACAGTTTCCGAAGAGTGAAGGGAATATTAAGACGCTTTTCCATTATCGGGCCGAACCGTTCTCTTTGCTTAACCGTTCCATTCCGTGCCGATCCGGGCCAGTCAGCATGGATATGGTTTCATTTTCCACTGTGGTGCTGATAAAACGGAATTGTAAACACTCTTTGGAATGTAAACACAAATGCGTCAGTCGTTGCCTTGGTAAAGCAATTGTAATATAAACAGCGATATGGACGATGATCAGATATTTTTGTTTTTGGGACTACCTCGTTAAATAACAGAAAAAAAAGGACACAACTCTTGGCGCAAGAAATAAAATAAACAGAAGCCAAGGCCGAGAACGGTTTGTAATCGTGCTGTACCATACCAGGCTCAGGTGGAAACACAACTGGAACCGTACCTGACCGTTCTAAGAACCGTTCGGCCCGATAGTGGAATAGCGGCTTTACTGTATTTATTAGGTTCCTGTTTCAGAAAATGGTTCTGCATGTTCGTCAGTTTACAATGCAATGACACTTGCAAACTCTCCCTTTGCTGCAAATCGGTCTGTTTTGTTAAGGGATAAGCAGAGGTATGTGTGAGAAAATATATATGGTGTTAAAAATAAATGACAGTGTTCACTCTCACTGTCTGGAACTTTTTAACGGATGGATAGCATTTAATCAATTAACTTAAAAAAAAAAGTAACATATCAATACATCAGTTTTTGGTTTTAATATTTGTATTGTTTGGTGACCATTTTATAAAAGCAATAAGAGACTAAGCTGTTTTGTCACAGCTAAAGGAGTCGTAAGCACTTTGCTTCCCGTTCCTTCAGCTGTGTCTTATTCACAATACAACATGGTCTGTTGTACCTTATTGTTTATGTATAGATCAACAGATAAATAAAATTGTGATATTTAATAATACCTGCTGTCTGCGAGCAGCAACATAGTTGAGTTTGACCATCTCCTTCCCAAACTCCTTAAAGCGGTTGGCCAAGTCCTGCTCATTGGTGGCATTCTTAACAGCTTCTAGAGCTTCTTCCACCTGTAAATCAACGCACACATACACACAAACATCCTACTGTTTAAACATCATCCATAAAATGAAAGGTAGTAGAAAAGTTCCATAAAGCACTTTAACTGATGTGGTTGAGTGACGTTTAACTTTTGTAGTGTTTATTACTGGTTCTCCTGGGGCACATATATTTCTGACAGTTTTCACTCTCCATAATGAGACTAGCGGAAGAACAAGGAGATGTTTTGTCCCTTGTGAGACATCTAAAAGTTTCTCAGCCACATCCTACACTCTAAAAGTTTTCCTTTCACAACCATTAAGTTTCACAGATCTTAGTTCTCAAATTTGTTTAGTGATTATATAACTGAGAGGCCGCTGGGTAAACAAAAGAGTGGTTTAAACAACCTAAACTTAAAAAAAAAAAAAGGAGGAATTGTGTTTGCTGCCTTAGTGCCAGTGGGGAACAAAAATTGAAAGAAAACAGAATAGTGCAACTAGAAGCAAAGGATTATGTGTGTGAAAATTAAGATTCAAGAGCAAAAAGACTAAATTCAGCCAATCTGAAAATAGCCTTATCTACCCCATAAATACAAATGCAAAATATGGAGCCTAATTGATGACCAGAGGCAAGAGAAGTGATATTTGAGAATGTTATTTATGCATTTTAATAGTCTGTTGCAAACGTATGCCAGGAGGTTGTCGCTTCAACAATATGTACTATGCAAATAAACAGCAGGACTCAAGATAAAGACAGTTTCTTTGTACGGTAATAAATATAACTTCCTGTGCCCTTGAAATAAGTCTCCTTAGATATCGAAACAACTGAGAGGCGGGTCTGGCTTGTTCTGATCCGGTAAACGGTGACCAGCTGTGAAGACCAGCTAGTAAAGAGTAGGGAGGAGATAAAATAAAATAAAATAAAACTTTTATGATTTTAAATGTAAGAAAATTATTATTACTAAATAAATTGTCTATTTATTAATTAAATAATTAAATTAATTTTAAAAAAAAAACTGCAACTGCAGAAAAAATGGGCAGTGAGAAATGAATAAGTAGAAAACATACGATCTTGAGGTGAGCCAGGAGCCTCATGACGTCAGCCATGTCAGCCAGGATGAGGAGGCGAGTGACGGCAGACAGGAGGGCGCGGGCAGCACGGACCATGGTGCCCCGTTTCACAGAGGAGCAGGGGTCATCGGCGAACTCTGAGGAGGCCACGCGCATCGTGTCACCTACACAGAGACACAAAACAACCAAGACAAAAGCAAACAACATATGTTTAGAGTTCCACCACACAGCAAATCCCTTGTGCATGTCTAGCATTTTTAATTCGAGAACCAAATAAAGCTGCATGGACATGTCAATGGTTTATTAATAGCTGTGCATCTGTTTACCAGTGAAATAAACTGCGAGTACAGACAAGATTGCCAAGCGTGTTCATTAGTGAAACAGCACACTTCAGAAAAACAGTGGACAGAGAACTAGTGTTTGGAAAACAATGTGCCAGTTTATGTCGAACAGTATTGTCAATGAAATACTAAATTCTTGCTTTTCAGAATATCAACCACAAAAAAGTAGAGATCAATATGCGGAAAACAGCCATAATAAAATGAGAATAAAGACATTTATAGATTGTCACAGGAGTGATGTATGCATTTTTTGTAAATACCTTTCCATTGTGACTGACAGTATTTCCTATTGAAAAAGGATAGGTATGTTTTAAAGCATGACAGCTGGTTTAAGATGGTCCTTAGTTGGTTATTAACTGGTTTAAGCTGGTCATGTAAGCAACTCAGGACCAGCTCATAACCAGCTCATGACCAACTTTAAAACATACCTAACCAGCATATGCTGTTTTTTTCAACAGGATTAGACAACCATGCACATCCTTTTATTTAGTATTCTATTTGTCAAAAGTATCATTTTTATATATGTCTGTATATTACTTAGGAGGATGAAAAAGCCCAAAAACGAATTCAGACTGTACGAATGCTACTGTGACATGCTTGCTCAAGTAAAAATGAGCAATTTGTCTCAAGGTTCATTGTTAGAATCTATTAATGACCCTACAGTAAGTGGACTCCCACCTTTCTATCTGAACAGGAGCCGCAGGCGGGACAGAGTTGATTAATGAAAGCTTACAAAAAGCCCGCCTGAGACATTAGCAAATGTCACTGAATCTGAGAATGATATACAGAGAAGAAAGATTGTGGCAAACTGACTTTCTAGAGTCTGGGGAAAGAGAATTAAGAATTAGTTTTTTGGTTTTTAAGCCTGTAATGGCTCTGTATGGGTGAACACTTGCATGCATATAATAAATATGTCTGTACTTTAGTGTATGTGCATGTTCTGCTAGTTTCTCTCACACACTGAACTGAAACGACAGAATGCCAGCAATTCTTAACAGTGCCTCACTGCTGCCCCTTCACTTTCCGGGGGAAATGTCAGCACTGTCCTCTAGCTCTGTGCATGTTGTGGCAGCTCTACCTTCACAGATTACCACAGAAGGTTATAATCTTATTTCCATCCAATAGCTCTTCTTTTTCCCCAGTACAATTTAACCTAGTCAAAAGGACAGACATATTCAGACAGATTTTCATCCAAGCTGTTTGAAACAATCCTTATATTTCCATTACTGTTTGATCGTGTTTGAAATAATCTTCAAATCAAATCAAAAGCTTCAAAGAAAACCTGTTTTAGACCTGCATTCAAAGCACCAGACGGTAATATCACATCCAATGACCTAGAATAAATGAAAGTGAGTGTTAGAGATAACCAAGTCAATATTTTATGAGTACAATGCTGATTTCTCTAGAGAAACTGAATCATAAGTTAAAAAAAGCATTTGTACAGTAAACTAAATTCCTTCATATCATTCTGTCAGAAATAATTTGTTATTCTTTCTACCAACTACTACACCACACAGACAGGACTGTGTGGTATCAAGGGCAGCGAATTCATCTATGCTGACTTAAATAAACCAGATGGAGTAGACATCATCTTTGTAGACGCAATGTTGACAGCCTGCCTACTTCCAGATGCTGCCTGATAAATAAGAATTTGAAGGTTTTACACACATACTTGCGCTCTCTAAAAAAAGGTACTGCAAGTAATAAGAGTCAGACAGAGATGTTAATGCTAATTATTCTTGACCTGGGAGAGGATGTGAAAATGGTCAATGTTTTGTTTCCATTTTAAACAATCATTAGCTTTGTTAAATGATGAGAAACTGATGACTCAACTACTTCCATTGGGATACTTCAGCTTGGTAGCGAATTAAGACTACTGAGAAAATGATCAGGAGCCCACCAGTATAGCGTGTTTGTGCCAAAACAAAACACAAAGCACAACATAGTGGCTGATAAAATGTTGACATAAACTGGAAGTTTTATGGACCTTGGTAGAACAACTTAACAGGCATAAACAGGTTAGCTATTATTAGAAGAATAGCCTATTGATCCCTCAGATGACCCTCAGTTCTCATTAATGCAACCTTGTTGGAAAACAACTGCCTGCAGTCTTGTTTTCATTCTGCAGTGCGTCTTCTGCATTGTCTTTCGACTCCATACTTGACCTTTTGTAACTCTAAGATAAATATTATAAAGTTTATTATTAAATAACATAAACGAACCAGCAGTTGGACCGGACAAATTACACTTACATTTCTCTGAAAAGTCTTAATATGCAATTTTGCTTTGAAGAACTAATGTGGGAGGGTTACACATTGCCAAATTATTTTAAATACAGTCAAATTAGAAGAGCAGCGAGCAACTGTGAAAAATTACTGTGCTTCATAGATCTGTTATGTCTGCTTATTAGGGGTTCAAGCATAGCGCTGAAACCCTATTGTAATTGTTAGAATGGTCACGGATCAGCGATCTCCGCATAAAACTGATTGTGCAGACCACACCGTAAGTCGTAGAGAAACTTGGAAACTTGGAGGGATAGTAGTACTCTCAAAGCCGACAATGTGACCAAGGCTCGCCCTAATTGGCCTGACGGGGGCACTACAGTGAACAAAAGTATGAAATGGCTCATAACTCCTAAACCGTCAGTCGCAAGCTTGTGTCTTATGTCATTGGAATCCTTGGCTCATGCCAGACAAAACACATGAGCCTGGTTCCTGTGAGCCTGGTTTAGGTATTTTGGATTTTTTGAAAAACGTGGCCGCCATTGGCCAACGAAGTTTGAGCACCTGTTAGAGAAGGTTAACAGAGGCAGATCGGGACGAGACTCACTGCCCAAAGGTCTGAGAGAAATTTGAAAGAAATTGGCCACTGGGGGCGATATCGCATTTTTCAAGGCTGTAAACGATTTCGCACATACACACAATATTTGTATCATATGATAGAACTCCTCATTCCAGACAACTTTGCCTCTAGAAGCACTTTGTTAAATGATTGAGAAGATGTAAAAAACTCAAAATGTCACCGGCTGAGCACATACAACAGGTGATTTGAAGTGGAACAAAAAAGTTTATCAAAGTTGTCCTAAGACAAGAACAGGTATTGTATTGGTTTTAGGACAACTCTGATGAAAGGTTTTAATCCACTTCAAATGTTGACTACTGTAAGCAAGCATGCAAAGTCTTAAAGGGATTCGACCACAGTTGGAGCTATAACAGACATAAACATTGAAAAAAAAAAAGCATAATATTTCAATGGTGAATGACCTGGATTTGCCAAAAATGTTTTTCAGGTGGGTACAGCCTTGCTAAATAATATGTAATGTCTTTTTCCGTATATGCTTAAACGCCTTAAGCGCTTGAACCCTGGTAGTCGCTGAGTGCTGTAGCTTAATTGTCTTTTGTTTGAAAGTTGCGCTAAGTTATTTTTCATTGTCATTAAATTAATAAATCAATAGCTGTGGGACACAAGTGACATTTAGATCAAAAGATTGGTTTCTAATTTCTATTTTAAGCATTTTCTTTGTCCTTTAACCTTTGTTTCACACAGAGTAACAGACGGTCAGCCATGGGAGTGGTAAGCCACTCGGACCATTATGTCCAACCTGTGTTCATTAACCTCATCCCAGCTAAAGGTCGGCTTGCTAATGGTCCACACAGACTATTTTAACACACTTCATTCTGCCCCTGCAGCCAGGGCTTGGCTCAGTCTCCATCTGTCAGTGCTGCAGTCCCATCACTGCAGATCTGAGAACGCTTGTGTATTTTCAACACAAATAACTCTAAAAACTCACTGAACAGGGAAATCTGACTGCGGACATGTGGAAAAATATATATTACCGTATGTAAGATTTTAAAAATGTGCTCTTACCAAAAATTATGTTTATGTAGTATTATATTTACATGACTTTTACAGGCCTGGAAACCCTTATTTTAAAATTTCCCAACTTTTCCAGGTTCCCCCATGACTGTGAGATCTGCAAAAAATGTTGTTTGAGCTCATACACTAATTTTTTTCCTGTTTTCCACTGAATTAACTTATATTTAGAGTCCCAGAAAGAGACAGAGAATCACCCCAGACTCCCATTAATTATTATTATATTAGCAAGTAATGTAATCCACCACCAAACTAAACAAATTAAACAAAGATTTCACATTCATTACCTCATTAAAGAGTGCTCAAAACGAACCACAAAAAAAAAGAAAAAACAGATTATTATTAATATGATACAATGGCAACTAATACATTTTAGCTTTTGAGGTTTAAAAGTGGCTTTTTTTCCTCTTCTCCACAACCTCATAATTGCTCTTCGCCTGTGTTTATGGAATGATAAATGCTCTGTGAAACGCCATCAATAACAGTGCCATTTTCATAGAGGTAATTTGGCTGAGCAAACACTAACTTCAGTCCAGACCAATGAAGTGTTGGAAGGGACACTGTGTATGGGAACGATCATAAAAGAAAGGAAAGGAGAGAAAACTTGGTAAGAGAGAGAGAGAGTGTATGTAATGTGCTGCCAGATAAGGGCTGTGTATAATAGGCAGGACTTATAGGTGAAACAGGAAAACTCTAACTGCAGCACATGGGCGAAACGCTAATGCCCACAGCAAATTGGCATGTTAATGTCTTGTTAATGTGACAAATAATGTGTCTCACTGGTTCCCACATGACCCTAAAGTCTTCTCTCTTTGAAGTTAAAAAAAAGATACCCTTGGAGGTATACTACAGATCCATGTTTGGTTGCTTGATGGGACATTGGAACAAATAAGCAGCAGATTTTGCTTGGGACAGTACCTCAGGGTGATAACAAGCTGCTCACCTTGCTTGCGAACGTCCTCTACAGCTGCGATAAGCTCCTCCTTTAGGTCCTGGCTGTCCTTAGCAATCTGCTCGCCCTTTTCTAGAAAGTTCTGGGTCGCCTGCTCCACGGACACAGCCAGCACATGAGCTTTCTTAGAGCGGCCCTTTTTCTTACTAGACGGACCTTTGTTGCTGGTGTTGACCAGGGTGGTCACCTGTGGACAAGAAGAGTCATAGTTGAAGATGTATGTAAAGACTTAAGCTGCATAAATATAAAGCAAGACTAGCAACGTAGGTCATTTAATGAAAATGCAGGATGAACACAAGTCGAAGTTTGTTTATTTCTAAACCAGTGGGTTGGAAAAACTGCTGGGTTTGTTTGTTGCTTTCAGAATTATGAACAGGTAAGGGGCCGCTCACAACAATCAAAGACATCCATCTACGGTATGCGCACATAGACCAATAATTAAAAAATGCAGTCAACCGCAAGGACATGCTTGTGTGAACAGACCCCAAGCGTCCCCTTCAACCTTCCTATTAAAAGTCAAACAGGAATTATCATCACAACCCAAACTCAAGTATCAAATCTAAACCTTTGAATGGTTTATATATAAAATACATTTTAATTTAGTTGGATAAATGTAAGTCAAGACATAGAAAGAAAGAACAGAAGGTCTGAATTGCAAAAAGAGTCTGACTTTGTCTAAAGTCTTGAGTGTCAAGACACTACATAATGAACATCCTCAAATTTCCCTTATTAAGCACAAGGATGCATTTGGACAGGGTGAAAATAACATTGCCTTGACAAAAGTGATTATTTGCATTGCAGACATTTATGGGCATTTGTCTACATGATTAGATCTACACATTCCTAATAAACCCTGCGCTGTTAAGAAACATGTTATGTGATGTATAGTGACTCAGTGTATAGTGAAAACAGTGCTGGTTTTCGCTTTCTGCAGTAGGGCTAATGTATTTTCAAAGAACCCCCACGCTAAGCAATTACCATAGTACAACAAAGGACTAACTCGAGTTCCTTGTCCAAACTCAGCCTATACAGCTGATAAAGCTCAAGACCCCATTTGCCTGAACATTCATCACAGTTATTCCCAAAGCGATGCACAGAATAACACTGGATTATATTAAGAGAAGTTTAATCAAAAGAAAGCATAGTTGACTTTTAAAAGAGAACATAGTAAGTGATCTTAAATAAATTAAGCTTAGACGGGGGTAATGAAAAAAAAATGACATTGGGACAAAAGACTGAAATGGCTTTGCAAGGCAAAGCTAATGTATGGTTAATACTGCCAGCAAATGTTGGAATAAGCTTTATTACAGAAATGAAAGAAATGGTATCAATCAAACACTCTCCACCAAACAATGTTCAGAAAGTTCTATATAGTCAAGATGGTCATTATCACAAAACAAACCCCGTCAAGCCCTTGGCATAAAGAAACAATGACAGATTCTGGAAATTATGAAACTATGACAGCTAGGTTGTGAATCACTTGCCAAAGACACTAGTCACTTAGCAGTGTTTCAGTACTGAATGAATCGCAATTTTGAAAAGAATCAAGTGAGCCAGTGATTCAGAGGCCAATTCCTTTCTGAATTAATCAGCTGTTTGAATGAATCAGTTGAATAGTGACTGACTGACTGACTCATTAAGATCACTGGCCGCTGCTTAAGTCACTGGCCGCTGCTACTGGCTGTTTTAGTTTCACAATGAAATGAAAATGTATTTATTATTATTATTTTTATGACGATAAATGATGCTCAAAAAATAGTTATTTTAGGCAAGTTGGGCAATTTTTTTTTTACAAAAATCAGAACGATTTGTACATAAATCAAATGATTTGACTAGTCAGCTGAGGAAAATCGGAAAAATCCAGTAAATAAAAATATTTAAAAAAATGTTATGATGCTTTATATGGTCTTGACAGCCCTAGTCCTCAGTTGCATCAAATTTATTAAAAAAAAATAAATCAATCATTCAAACATTCACTTCTTGTGATACACAGGAAAAAATAAATAAATAAATAAATAAATAGATAAAAGTACATACAGGCCTGGAACAACTAATAAATAATGAATAATGACAGAATAGTAAATAATGAATCATTATTATCGAGTAATCCCTTTAAACCTTGAATCCTGCTGTATCAGATTTAAAACTTCAAAAAAAAGTTCAGTTAAGGAATTTTCTGACACTGGTATCACTCATCACCACACAGCTAATCCCCAAGGAGACTTACCTTCTCTTGAATAACACAGTCAGTGTCAATAACAGCGTCAGCGAGACAAATGGAGCACTAACATTTATAAATGAACCCCAGATCTGGTATTCTCTGTTCTATAATAATGTAAGAACAATAAAACGCCACAACACTCCCACTACAGTCATTTCACAAGGACAATGGGGAAGTTTTTAATAGTATTATGACAAGAAAAGTGTAAAAAATGGTGCCAATAGAAAGACAGTCAAGATTGGATTTCTGTGTGAACACCTCCTCCTTCCTTGTTTTGTGTAACACACGGAAATGAAGTCTATACTTTTGTGCCAAGGGATTTTATTTAGCCATAACACTATAGAGGCTAACCCTCCTATGGAAGCATGTTTCCGCACCTGAATAAAAAAAAATGTAAAAAAGGTAATTGCGACTTTTTATTTCACAATTCTGATTTTTTTCTCGCAATTCGCAATTGTGATATAAACTCACAACTGAGAGTTACAAAGGAAGAATTGTGCGACATAAACCTGCAATTCTGACTTTTCTCCGAATTGCATGATATAAACTCACAATTCTGACTTTTCTCCGAATTGCATGATATAAACTCACAATTCTGACTTTTCTCAGAATTGCATGATATAAACTCGAAATTGTGAGTTATAAAGTCAGAATTGCAAGACAAACTTATGAATAAAGTTGCAACTGTGAGAAATAAAGTTGTATTTCAGAGAAATAACATCAGAATTGCGAGATATAAATTCACAATTCTGATATTTCAATTCTGAGTTTATATCCCACGATTGTGAGTTTTCTCAAAATTGTGAGTTTATTTCTCACAATTCTGACTTTAACACACAATTGTGAGTTTTTAAGTCAGAATTGTAAGATATAAACTCGCAATTCTGAGAACACATCAGTCTTTTCTTTTTCCTTTAAATGACTTTATAACTCACAATTGTGAGTTTATTCGGAGACAAAAAGAATTGCGAGATATGAACTCGGAATTGTGAGAAAAATATAAAGATACAAACTATAAAGTTTTTTCCTCACAATTCTGACTTTATTTCTCACAACTGTTTATTTCACACAATTCTGAGGAAAAAAAGTCATAATTGTGACTTTATATCTTGCAGTAATGACTTTCTAACTTACAATTTTGAGTTTATATCTCACAATTCTAACGTTATAACACACAATTGCAAGTGTCTATCTCACAATTCTGAGAAAGAAGTCAAAATTGCGAGTTTGTATTACACAAAAAGAAAAAAAGGCAGAATTGCGAGACATAAACTCACAATTGTGAGGAAAGAAAGTCAGAATTGTGAGATAAAAAGTCGCAATTACCTTTTTTATTTTTTATTCACTGGCGAACATACTGATCTGGTCAATACAGACCATATGAGCTGATCACTTCTATATTACATGCTATGTCATAATTAAACTGTCTAGGGCTGTTTACTGGTCAAACCATTAGGGTCCCTATCATAGAGTAAAAATAGTTTAAAACTGCTATCTCTAAAACAGGCTTGTCTTCTCAAGGACCATTTGCTTTTAACCTAAGATATTTATTTTCTTGCCCACATTTTATTTTTGATTATTCATTCCATCAAAACTGATTGTTCAAAATCATCTTTTATCACAGAAAAAAAAAACATCATTTTTTTGAAACATCAACTTGTTTCACAGAAGCTGTTATGAGCAGCCAGAAGGGAGTGATATTATTATCTTTAATAAGAAGTATTCCATATTTTTACATTTTGGGAGAAACTTGGCCAAGTTTTAGGATATAATATTTAAGAGTCAGACAGACAGAAATCACATATTGATTCAAATGTTACCACAACTGCAACTCATGCAAAGTCCTCCAAGTCCATCTGACAACTCAGGTCTAATTGGAGACACACTCCACTGCTGGGGTTTTATCAGCAGACAGAAACTGGGTTTCCATGGAGACGCCCACAGTCCTGTCAAAGCCATCAACAAAAGGTCCAGGTGAAAATAAAAAAAGTTGCACTGCCACATTATATTTCACAGCTGAGGTGGCAAAAGTCAACAAATTATAAAGTGACCAAAAAATGCTAAACAAATAAAAACTATTTGCTTTTTTATTTATTATTTAAAGTCATTTAGACTTTTTAAATGTAGCTTATGTCTATATGCACAGTTACGAAAACTACTTTTTTATTGTTACATAGTAAAATAGTAAAACTACTAAGATAACTCAAATGGGCACTCTCTACAGACAACTTTGCAATGATGGACGATTTGGCTGGAAGTGCCGTGGGAAAGCTCATTATTTCCCCATGAAGATTCCTAAGACTGTGTTTCAGGTGTCCATGCCAAACAGATCATGGTTACTAACAGCAAAGGATGTCAAGTGGAAGAAAAGACGCCATCTAACAGACAAAAGTGTGAGATCCCCCTGTGCTGGAACCTAAAAAGAAAGCTCTGTTTCTACTAGCCAAACCACAATCCTTTTATGGTGTCAGAAAAACACAGAGGGTGGCAGTAATCCTGCATGGGGGGCCTAAAAGAAGGGGTGTTGGGAAACCTAATTGAAACCCTCACCCAAAATGACAAAATGAAGCAGCACAGCCACTCCACCTACTTCTGATTTCAAAGAACTGCTGGTGGCAATGAGGTACTTTTAATAGTGATGCATGACAACAACAAAAGAAAAGTACAATATTTTCAATGTTGGTCCATTTTCTTAAAACAGCCAAAACATCACACACACAAAAAAAAAAACACACAATGAAGAAGAAAATAACAGGACAGAAAAAAGATGGAATTGTAATCACATTTTTTTTCAGTCTACAATCAAAGGAAAATGCTGTGCCAAGTAACAAAATGAACAAAAAGTAACAAACAGCCAAGAAGCCTTTTTGAATGCAACATGAAAAGTATTAGATAGTAAAATAGCCTTTCTGTTGCACTATTCATCAATTCACACAGAATGCCATATAGTCATTGCTCTCTGTATGTCACAATAGGCCTCATAATGTTAAGTCATGCAAATTGTTTGGTAATGAATGGATGCAATTTAAAAGCTCAATGGCAAAAAAGGTCAAAGTTGAAACTGTTTGAGTGTCACATTACAAGTCAAGTACTGTGCTTAGGGTAAAGCTGAAGCAAGTCACGTAAAATAGCCTCTTTAAAAGTGGCATTAACCTTTGATATGTATAATCAATCTTGTGTGATTAGGGACAGATTCACTAACAGCTTGCGCCAACACAAACCCTCATTAGCAGTCAAAAATTTACTGTCAGGATTTACTAAAGAGCGAAAAATTAGCAGCTGACCTTACTGCATATGCATCTGCAGACGTTTGTCTTTCAGATGCAAAATGTATGGGAAAAGAATATTTAAAGGGATAGTTCACCCAAAAATTTAAATTCTGTCAGTTCTTCAGCCTCATGTCATTCCAAACCCGTAAGAACTTCATTCATCTTCGGAACACATATTAAGATGTTTTGGATGAAATCTGAGAGCTTTCTGACCCTGCACAGACAGCAACGCAACTTACAAAAGACGTAGTAAGAACATTGTTAAAATAGTCCATGTGACATCAGTGGTTCAACCGTAATTTTATGAAGCTAAGGGAATACTTTTTGTGCACAAAGTAGGGATGTAACGATATCAAAATCTCATGATACAATAATATTGCGACGTGAAGTCCGCAATACAATATTTATTGTGATATTAAAAAAAAGACAAATGAAGAACTAAAGAAAGAAAGAAAGAAAGAAAGAAAGAAAGAAAGAAAGAAAGAAAGAAAGAAAGAAAGAAAGATACTAAACTCAAATTTGCATTTGTGCAGTTGCACACTTTGCATCAAAATGTGCAGACAAACAACTAACCATGCAAAGTCTCTTTGTCCTGTCCACCAGAAGAATTTCGAACTGTCACTGCAACTATGAATGTCTTTAGCATCATCCTAGCCATTGTTTTCAGACGTGACTGTTCCACTTCATTTACTAGATTTAAAGTTGCATTTAGTACATTTGAATTGTTCTTTGACAGCACAGTTAGACAACTGACCACAAAGTGATTCAGCAGTGTGAAGATTCAGTCACTAATTATAGATCTCAATAGATGTCAGACGTCCTGCCACACGTGGCAGGGACTTTCTCCTACAGCGAAAGCGAGAAAAAGGAAAAAGCGCTGACAGAAGAAAGGGAGGGAAGCCCTGTGGGATGAGAAGTCAGAAGGAAAGAATGAGGACACATGTGCTTGAGCTGTCCCGAGGACCAATTTGAGAGACATATCAAGCCGAGCTGAAGCAGGTGGCCTGGAGAAAAGACTGACAGCTCGGTGTAAAAGCACCTGCCTAATCATGTGGCGAGATCTAACGCTTAGTCAGGCTCTCTTTAACCTGCAAAGTCGTGCTCACAGCCAGACTAGAGACATGATGAGTTATTTCACTTCAGTAAAGCAAAGAAATAAACATTCGTTTATTTAAAACAACTGCTTAGTGTAGCAGAACGGGGAACCGCTGAGGGTCTGGGCGTGATAAAACTGTCAATGGCATATTAAAAGCCCCAAGCGTGGTAAGTGACCTGAAAACTTTAAATGAGGTCCAATAAAAGCAACAGTCCATCTCAAATACATCACTAGCTACCGGTGCCGACCTTTCCCCACGGTCCATAGCCTTCTACTGTTGTGTTTTATCAGTAATCAATAATACTAAATGTTCCACAAGTGATCTCCTCGGCTCAGAGGGCCCACCAGTGAATCTAGCCACGTATAATTAAAAGGACACCACGATACTGCTCGGATTTCTGCCGGCTGTTCTCTAAGCCTACTGCTCAGGACTAGGGACAATCTAATGCTTTGGTATTAACTGAAGCTTTGACCAAAAATATTTTTAGTTTAACTGCAGAAGGGAAGAAGGTAGAAGGTAAATCATCTTCCGAAACAGCATTGGCCTCTGGGTTACCTACACTTTGAATGTATTTAAATCTACAACTTATGTATAGTGCATGAGGAAGCCGCCAATTTTAAGTAAGGATCATCAGGTTTACCCGTGAGGATGGAGGAGAGAGATTTCATACATTATGTTATCAGCTGGATCTCAACATTGAATCTCCTTTCCACTTTATCTCTCTTCCTGTGTGTTGAGAATCCATTCCCAGATAGATTTCCATTCCAGAATTCCATTCAGAGAGTGAAAATGACATTGCCTGAATCACTAGCACGAGGACAACCATAAATATCATTCCTGATTGAAAAGCAGTGTGAGCGAGCGCTCCGCTACTAAAACAATACAGCCTCCCTGAGCAGCTCTGACCTGAGGTGAAGGTCAAAGATACTCTCACAGAGAAGGTGGAGCCCTGCCAAAAGAGGCTGGAGAGAAAATCCTTAATTTCTCCTCGCCCACCGGATTTAGTCAGAATACGTTATCTCCTCAGAGAGAGGCAGACAAAGCGGATGCCAAGTGCGAGCGACTGCACTCATGCCGTGTGCCAAAACCGCATTCAAATTAAGACATGGAGACCAAGTGATGATTACAGTCACACTTTTTACCAGCTTCAAGCACCTTCAAGTACACTGTCCAAGCTCCAAATCAAGCAACACAAAGAACTGTATAAATGACCATTCGGATATTTTATGTTGGTAAGATTTTTTGAAAGAAATGAATACTTTAGCATGAATGTGTTAAATCAATCAAAAGTGACACGAATGACTCTTTTTTTTGCCGTTCAAAAGTTTGAGATAAGTGAGATTTTTAAGAAGTTTCTTATGGTCATCTTGCTCATTATTTGCTCAAAAATGCAGAAAAAAGTAATATTGTGAAATATAATTAATTGATTTTTTTTCTATTTTAATATGCAGTACATTAAAATCTGCTTTATTCCTGTAATGCAAAGCTGATTTTTTTTTGGGAACCTGTGATACTTTTTTCAGGATTCTTTGATGAAAATAATGCAAACAGCATTTATTTAAAATATAAATATTTTCTAACAATATACACTACCATTCAAAGTTTGGGGTCAGTAGATTTTTTTATTATTTGATTTTTTGAAAGAAATGAATACTTTTATTCACTATGAATGTGTTAAATCGATCAAAAGTGACACCAATGACTTTTTTTTTGCCTTTTAAAAGTTTGAGATCAGTAAGATTTGTAATGTTTTTTAAAAAAGTTCCTTATGCTCGTCAAGGCTGCATTTATTTGGTCAAAAATACCGAAAAAAAATAATATTGTGAAAAATTATTAAGATATAACATTTTTTTTCCTATTTTAATATACAGTGCATTAAAATCTACTTTATTCCTGTGTTGCAAAGCTGAATTGTCAGCATAATTTCTCCAGTATTCAGTGTCAAATGATCTGTCAGAAATCATTCTAATATATACTAATATGCTGATTTATTATCAGTGCTGCTTAATATTTTTCTGGAACCTGTGATACTTTTTTCAGGATTTTTTGATGAATAAAAAAGTAAAAAAAAAAAAAAATAGCATTTATTTAAAATATAAATCTTTTCTAAAAATATACACTACCATTCAAAAGTTTAGGGTCAGTTAATTTTTATTATTTGATTTTTTGAAAGCAATTAATACTTTTATTCAACATGAATGTGTTAAATCAATCAAAAGTGACACCAATGACTCTTTCTTGCCATTTAAAAGTTTGAGAACAGTAAGATTTGAATATTTTTTAAGAAGTTTCTTTTGCTCATCAAGGCTGCATTTATTTGGTCAAAAATACAGAAATATTGTGAAATATTATTAAGATATAAAATGACTTTTTTTCTATTTTAATATGCAGTACATCAAAATCTACTTTAGCATCATTACTCCAGTATTCAGTGTCAAATCATCCTTCATAAATCATTCTAATATGCTGATTTATTATGAATTCTGCATTTTTTTCAGGATTCTTTGATGAAAAAAAAGTTAAAAAGACCGGCATTTATTCAAAATAGAAATCTACTGTAACAATACTCACTACCATTCAGAAGCTTGGGGACAGTAAATTGTTATTATTTCTTTTTTTGAAAGAAATGAATACTTTTATTCAGCAAGGATGTGTTAATTCGTTAAAAAGTGATACCAAAGACTTATATTATTAGAAAATATTCATATTTTGAATAAATGTGGTTATTTTTTAAAACTTTTTATACATCAAAGAATTCTGAAAAAAGTATCACAGCTTCCAAAAAAAAAAAAAAAATCAGCATATTAGAATGATTTCTGAAGAATTGTACGACACTTAAGACTGGTGTAATGATAATAACAAAAAAATTCAGCATTGCATCACAGGAATAAATTATATTTGAAAGTATATTAAAATAAAAACCGTTATTTTAAATATTGCAAAACATTTTGCAATATTACTGTTTTTTTCGGTATTTTTGATCAAATAAATGCTGTCTTGATGAGCATAAGAGACTTCTTTAGAAAAATCACAAGTCTTACTGATCACAATATTATTAAAAATAGATCACAGTAAATCACCAATGCCAGAGTTAAATCGGAGGGTTTGCAACACATTTAACTTCCAAAATGTGATATCTTTTTATTTAAAAGAATTTATGTAGAGAGAGATTTAACTAGACAGTGAAAAGCTGGCCTTGATATTATTAGTTATCATTTTGTCTTGTCAGTGCAGCCTTGTTTATATCGGCAGAAAAACTGTTGCAATGTGATGAACTAAAGGAAAAACATTTTGTTCTTTCGAATAGTCAATTTTGATTTCACATTGTCTGTAGAAGAATCGCTGTTTAGCCAGACGGTCTTGATAATCCTCGGATGACATTTTTTTTATCCCGTGTGTTCACGCCCACGTTTCTTGACAAAGCCTTCCTCAAACAGACAGGTTGCTTGAGCATTTTTGGTTGATGTAAAGATGACCAGACAGACTCTGCAACTGCAGCGGTATTAGCGAGCGCTTTGAGCTTAGACTACATAAGAAGCGCTGGCTGGCAGATGACTCAGCGTGTCACACGGGCCTCGATGGAATTATGAGGCGGCGATGCCGTGGCCACACGTCAATTCCGTGTTAGTCACAGTCAAGGGCTTTAAAAGAGCAAGGGCGCTCGGAAGCCTCTTACCCCTGTCGCCCGTCCTTCTTTCATGTTTGCGGTATGGCGAAGCGAGATTTCTGCCTGCTCTTCCTCCCCCCTCATGTTTTTCTCACTCTGCGCTTGCCGACGGGGGCCCGGAGTTGATTCATTCATATTCAACAAGCCAAGAGCAAAAGCTCTAAAATAAACAAAGCAAACCGACACGTAGGAGCGGGCACGCGGCGGAGCCGGAGAGCACATTGATCCTTTTAATTTCCCTGATCGGCTTGATCGCAAGCTAGTCGGAGAGGGAAGTTCTTCATGATTGCATCAATATTTTTCTCATCCCAAACACCCAGAGCTGTTGTAACTGTGATTGTGCAGCGATTTGAGAATTGGTTTTGCAAACCGTAATTAGAACACGATCCATCACAGCTGAGATCAGAAGCAAAAAGTCTTTCATTGAAGGAAAAAAAGGCAATTTTTTATTTACCATCAAGCAGGCAAGATTACGCAACATGCTGCAAGATTTGCACTATAAAAAAGAGGAATTTAAATAAATTAGCTCTAAAATTATTAAAGAAAAACAAACAGTTCTCCCTTTAGCATACTTGCTCAACCCAGATTAATCTGCCTTAATCTAAATTAACAAAAAGATTAGGATAAGGAGAAATAAGGTATAATTACATCAAGGGTGTTTTCTCTGAGGAGGTGATAAAAATAACCACTACGGATCAAAAGTTTAAAATAATTTCTTTCATGTTTTTAAAAGCCCCCTTTTTATATACAGTATAAACAATAATATTGTTAAATATTATTACAATATTTTTTTTTTTAATATTTTAATATGTTTAAAATGTAGCTTATTCCTGTAACGGCAAAGCTGAATTTTTAGCATCATTACTCCAGTCTTTACTGTCACATGATCCTTCAGAAATCATTCTCATATGCTGATTTGTTGCTGATTTGTAGAAGAAACATTCTAAATGTTCTTATTATAAATGTTGAAAATGAAATTTTTTGCTGCTTAATATGTCTGTGGAAACCATACACTATCAATCAAAAGTTTAGGATAAGCAAAATTATCCTAAAATTATCCTAAACTTCCTTAAAAAACGTTTTATAGAGAAAGGATGCATTGCATTAATCAAAAGTGACAGTAAAGACATCTGTGATGTTAGAATCATAAATATTTCAATTTTTTTTTTTATTCAAAGGAAAATCTGTTCATCAAAGAAATAAAAGTATCATGATTTCAACAAAAATATTAAGCAGCATGAATTGTTTTAAACACGGATAATAATAAGAACCATTAATAATTGAGCACCAGTAATAATTAATAATTAAGTACCAAATCAGCATATTAGAATGATTTCTAAAGGATCATAAGACACTATGACACAATATCTGCTGAAATTTAAGCTTTGTCATCACAGGAAACAATAATATTTCACTATATTAATGTTTTACAAAGCTCTCGTATGACTGTACAGTTGAAATATAGTGTGCAAGTCAAATGGATTGAATATTTATATTATATATATATATATATATATATATATATATATATATATATATATATATAAACAAACACAGTTATTTGAAATGCCAGAATGATAACAATTTTCATTTTTAGAGGAACTGTTTCTTTAAGAGCTGTAATAATATTGAATTACTGTTAGCATCTCGTCTACCAAACTCCTGCAGCAGGTGTTTGTGCAGAGGACAAAGAAGGGGAAGAGAGTGAGAAATAGGGAAATACATATACTGTACAATGAAAAACCACAGAAAAACAAAAGTAAGACAGTGCAGCTTTGTTCCATTTTTAAACTGAATACATAAAAAAGTAGTTTCACTAAAAGCAGTGGTTCAAATGTTCAACAACATACTTGAACAGATACAGCATAAAAGTTAACACTTTTTAATAATAAGGTTCCATTTGTTAACTATATTGAATGCATTAACTAGCATTATCTAACAATAAGCAATACATTGTTACAGTATTTATTATTTTTTTATGTTAACACTTTGCAAGAAGGTGACATTTGTTAACATTAGTTAATGTATTAACTAACATGAACAATACATTTATCACACTATATATTAATTAATGCCAGCCAGCGCTTTTTTTGTTAATGTTAGTTTAAAAACACAGTCGCTCATTATTTATTCATGTTAGTTCACAGTGCATTACCTGATGTTAACAAACATCTTGTGATTTTAATAATAACGCATTAGTAAATGCTGAAATTAACATTAGGATTAATAAATGCTGTAGGAGTATTGTTTATTCTCAGTTTATTCTAATGTTAACTAATGAACTTATTGTAGTGTTACCTTTTTTGCTAACGTTAGTTAAGAAAAATACAACTGCTTACTGTTAGTCCACGTTAGCTCAATGCATTAGTAAATGTCGGAATCAACATTAACTGAGATTAAACATTGCCTTAGAATTATTTTTCATTGATAGTTTATGCTAACTAATTCAGTTAACTAATTTTAACAAATGGAACCGTACTGTAAAGTATCACCATCCAAACCTTTGTTTACATTTGAGAATGTGTAAATTTAAGCTCACAATACTGTAAACCGACATCCTGATGAAAGAATTACTGAATATATCCGTAAACCAACCTGAATGAATCTTTTGAAGAATAATAATCACAACATAATCCATAATTACGCTAATAACATATTACTAAAGTCCATCTCCTGTTGCCCTCTCACATCAAAATCTACTGACATTTGTTTATAACTATTTTAGACAGTTTTTGCTTGCAAATGATGCTTTATATTTGTATATTTGATGCTTGATATGTGCGTTGACAAAGCAAAATCATAAAAAAAGTATTATGGTTTGTTTGAAGTTAAAAACATCTTAAAGGGACAGTTCACCCAAAAATGAAAATTACCCCATGATATACTCACCCTCAAGCCATTCTAGGTGTATATGACTTTCTTCTTTCAGACAAATACAATCAGAGTTATACTAAAAAAAAACGTCCTGGCTCTTCTAAGCTTTATAATGGCAGTGAATGGCTGTTGAGATTCAATAGTCCAACAGAAGTCCAATAAAGTGCATCCATCCATCATAAAAAAGTAGTCCACATGGCTCCAGGGAATTAATAAAGGCCTTCTGAAGCAAACCCATGCATTTGTGTAAGAAAAAATATCCATATTTAAAACTTTATAAACCGTAATCTAGCTTCCGTTAACCGTCATATGCATTTTCGCCTGAGAGTGACGTTCCAGTGGATGACGGAGGATGTAGGTGTAGCATAAGGCTTGCTTAATTTTCATTTTTGAGTGAACATTCACCATTTTAGTTATAGTTATCATTACAGTTGTCATCCTTGATGTGAACAGGCCTTCAAGCTGCAACTAATTCAGGAATACAAATGCAACTGCTAAAAGTGTCATGCCAATAACCCACACAATACTACACCCCTTTGTGCAAAAAGAAGTTTTTTACTTTGACACAAACGTAAGTTCAGTGGTCTGTTCAGTAGAATTTCAAAACAGTTCAGTGAGGATATTTGTCAAACAATGAAAGCTCCTGTTTGAGAACAATGAATTTGTGAGCTGCTGCTTCCCACTAAACATTCCCGATGAGTCAGTGAGCTAGTGTGAACCGTGTTTAGTGTATTGAGCTGTCTGAATGAAGTGAATCGACTGAAATGATGTCTAAGTGCCTACAGTGAGAGACAGACACAGATAACACCTGCAGTCAGTGCACCTTAGGGAATGTATTCAACGTGTCAGGGTCGATGACAATATAAGACACACGTCAACACGCTTGTATTTTGCATCTGCTGACTGAACGATGGATCATCTGTTACAGAAGATGTATGTAAACAACCTTGACTTTGGAAATTCAATCATATATTAAATAAAAATCAGGTCTGTACTGCAAATGGGCCTGCGAGCTATTCTAAACAAAATGCATGCTATCTAGGAGAACATTCCCCTTCTATGTAATTCCACAGGAAGGGTTAACATGATGCTTACATAAGGCAATGGCTGGTAGAATCAACTCAGGCGAGCACAAAAACCATGAACAGGCTCAAGTTAATCTGTTTATTGAAACTGGCGTGCCTACAAGGCCGTGTGACATGCAAGCTTTCAGAAAATTTAACGCCACTGTCAACCCAAAATTAACATGCCACGCGTTGCTCCAGTAAATGCACTAAGTGCACAGAAAATGGATATGGAGAAACACTGAATCAAAGAATCACACAAATGGTCAGACAAGCACATTAAGTAACTCTATTTCCAAGGATCAAGGGAGAAAAAAAAAAGGTCTGGCAGCTTCATTTGTGAAAATAGCTACATGCTTTTAGCATTACTATGCATTGATAAACACATACTGTATTGCATGTAAGCATTAAGCATTGGCCTTGTTCAAAAATAAGGTTATGTTAATAGTGAGGCAGTATATGACGCATATACATAGTGAGAATATGTAAACACTTTAAAAAAGTCCAGCAGGGGATTTTAAGTTGTTGGCTGACTCTAAAGTAAGAAGATCTGTATGAAATTCAAAGACTCAAAGTGGAGGCGGTGTATTAGCATAGCATGAGTGCTCAGATAGGGCAGCGTTTTAAAGCTAGCAATATGCATCGTATCAATAAATAAAAAGGCCAGAAAAGACCTCAAAAATGACAGAAATACATATCGTCTGTGCAAAATGAATTGACATAAATGGGTTGGAAAAACTGCTTTTCTCACAGGGTCGAGAAGCATGTGGCTGAAGTGGCACACTGCATTAGCGGAGAGGACAAAATCTTTTGTGGTGTCTTGTCATCTCTTTGCTGTGGGGGAGGAGATGCAAGGTTAAGTTTGCCGAGCTTTGAAGCTAGAGGCGAAAGTATGAAAAGGAAAAAAAATAAACCAAAATGAAACACATTAGGGTTCAGGGTCTAGGCTTAGTCATGACCAGCTAAGCTAATATGTAAATGAGTACACTGAACCAAAATTAAAAGAGTGCAAGAGTGTTTGCAGTCCATAAATTTTTCTAATTTTGAACAGACTTTTAGGAATGGAGATGACAAAACCATGATAAATGGTTGAAGCTGTGGCCTAGCGGTTATCACATGTGCTCAACACACAATGAGCCACGTCACCCATGTGGAAGATGAATATGTCCTGTTTCAGTACATCCTCCATCATGTCTAAAAAGTATTTTCTCTCTAGCACAAAAAGTGATTCATGCTATCTGATTCAAGAGCTTATACTTTGAAATGCCAGCTTCCCACAAAATCTGGAAATCAGTGACAGCATCATGGCTATTTAAACTAAGGGAGAAGTGCATATGAATAAATAAAGAAATAAGTGTTTTTACAAACAGTTAAATTATCCCTTATAGCACACTTACATCATGGAGACGTCTATTTGACGAAGCAATTACATCTGCAAGACATATTTTTTTTGAGTGTTTGTTCATCTGCAATACGTCTGTTGGACATTTCCTATCAGATGTCAAATAGACATCTATTAGATGTCTTTAAGATGTTTATGATTTAGAATGTAGAATCTTACAGACGTCTGTCAGATGTTTGTACACAGCAGATGCTTTCCAGATCTTTAATAGACATCTTGCAAACGTACGTGTGCTATCTGGGATATTATTTTTGTTCATACACATAAACACTTATATTGTAATATACTTACCCGTATGCCATCCAAGATGTGCATGTCTTTCATTTTTTAAGTCGAAAAGAAATTAAGGTTTTTGAAGAAAATGTTCCAGGATTTTTATTTGAAGTGGACATCAGTGGGTTGAAGGTCCAAATTGCAGTTTCATTGCAGCTTCAAAGGATTCTACATGATCCCAGCAAAGAAATAAGGGTCTTATTTAGCTAAATGCTTAGTCATTTTCTAAAAAATACAAATTTATATACTTTTTAACCACAAATGCTCATCTTGCACTAGCTCAAATTCACGCATTACGTAATCACATTGGAAAGGTCACGCGTGATTTAGGCCAAGTACTGACCCAGTGTTTACAAATCGAACGTGCAAAGAAAGCCAAACGCCACAAAAAAAAGTTAAAACAACGATTTTGGACGATTTTGAAGTTGGAGGAGAAAATGAGATGGAGTTTTTCACCCTACCAACGTCATTATGCAATGCGCATAATAGACGCACATCGCAGAGCTAGTGCAAAATGAGCATTTGTGGTCAAATTTTTGGTTTTGTTTTGTTTTTGCTTTTTTTATAAAATGACTAGATAAGACCCTTATTCATTGGCTGGAATCGTGTGGAGCCCTTTGAAGCCCTTTGAACCCACTGAACTCCACTATATGAAGAAAAATTCTGAAATATTTCCTCAAAAACCTTCTTTTCGACTGAAGACAGAAAGACATAAATAGCTTGGATGACATGAGGGTGAGTAATTATCAAGAAATTTTAATTCAGGAGTGAACTAATCCTTTATTTGGTACGAATAATTATGGTAAAAATAAAGTGTTAAAATTATTAACACATTTAACAAACCCAGCCATGGCTCTGACCTGTGCAGTTGCTGACAACATGATGCAGTTCTAAACCTCTAAAATTTAAGATATGAGAGCAAAATCCATCTGTGTAGGTTTTTACTGCAAATGTGATATAGATTTTATATAGCAGTTCAATAAAGTTATTATTGTGTTACATTTTAGACGCAATAGTGTCAGTATTGTCTGTTTTTTCTCAATTTTGCAACTTCAATTCAATTCAACTGTTGTGCCTTACCACTAAATACTTTATTGAATGAAAAGTAAAATACTGGTCAAAAAGTAGGAATTTCGGGCTTGATCCAACCCCTGTGGATAACATTCCTATATAGTCTTCCTAATCTGTCCAATCTCTCTATTCTAGATGAAAAGTATCTGTGCACATCCAGACACAATCATATACCCACAAATATGAGGGAAAAATTGTTCAGAATAAAACCAACAAATTTACATTTCTGCAGTGTTGCTGCCAAAAACAAACTCTTAAAAAATACCAGCCATACTCTCTTGATAACAAGTTCTTTAAGAACCTTAATTGCCTTTATGAGGAAGCCAAATGTTGGAGTGGAACTCGGCAAGTCAATAATGAGCAATCAATGGCATGAGAACAGTTCGTATCGCCCCAGGCCATTCTCATTAGTCCGTTTGATACTGCGAATATACCCTCAGCTAATCAATCTCTGATACCTGTTTGAAAGATCACTTTCATCATCCTCACATGATAATTATCTGAGATCTGAGACCCATGTTTAATATTTACACAGAATGAACCCTCTCTCTTTAGTAACTCAGGTGCTGATGCAACTAGGGCTGCATGACACATCGTAATAAAATCAATACTGTCAAATGGCTTTGTGCAATTATATAAATATGTTTTGACGGTTTCAAAGTGAAGTGTGGCATTGAAAGTGTGTCCATACACTGGAAGTATGACAGGTGAGTCTTGGGAAGGAGGGGGGGGGGGCGTCTGGAGGGGATCATGAGCAGATAATGCAGTGTGCATGTCATATGTATGACCTCTCATAATGGAGCAGAAGGGTTAGGATGGAAAGCACTGTCTAGAATGAGACATAACGTCGGCGGGGAAGGAAAATGGTTGTGCTATATATGTGCATGCACGTCTGAGGGTGCATTTTCAAAGAATTGTCCACATTTTCTAATAAGCACATTTTCAGACTGTCTATTACTGTGAGCTTTGATGAAGTGTGTGATGTAATCCCTCTTAATCAGGCAATTTATTAATGATGTGCACATGCAGGGTGTCTAAAGACCATGAAGATGCCGCATTTGAATACTGCCGAAAGAAAGAGAAAGCTGGTGAAACAGTTGCAACTCAAGCAGCTTCCTCTGCAGAATATGGTCCCTGAATAATGCAGGCTGAAGTGAAATGTTTTTTCTCAGATTTTTTTTTCTTCATTCCCTGTCTCCAGTGACTGTCAACAGATGACAGATGACTAAAACTAAAGCTAATGAATGGTTGCATTACTTGCGTGTGAACACACACACACAGAAGGAAAAATCACGTCTTTGTTAACTTTGACGAAAATGTAAAGAAAAAAAACAGCCAGTTGCAGTGTAAACAAAATTTGCATATACGGTTTGATGCATTAGAGTGTTTTTAATCTTAAGGTAATACATTCTTGAGTTTTGATCTGCTATCAAATGTCAGTACGCCCACATAATTTTTCACATTCACACACAGTAACTTAAAATACTCACACTGTACAGCTTTAAAGTAACCAAGAAAGAGCATACAGTGCCTTGCATTAGTATTCATACCCTTTCATTTTTTTCACATTTTATGTTGTCGTCTTATGTTAAACTGCTTTAAATTACTTTTTTTCCCACATCAATCTAGTCTATACACCATAATGTCAATGTAAAAACAGAGTAAAAACTGAAATAAGTACATTGCATAAGTATTAACTCAGTAGTTACATGAAGCACCTTTACAGCCTCAAGTATTTTTGGGTATGACGCGACAACCTTTGCACATCAGCATTTGGCAATTATCTGCTATTGTTCTCCTCACCTCTTCACCTCTCAAGCTCTGTCAGGTTGGATGGGGACAGACGCACATTTTCACATTTCTCCAGAAGTATTTGATTGGGTTCAAGGCCAGGCTGTGGCTGGGCCACTCAAGGACATCCACAGAGTTGTCTATAAGCCACTCTTGCTGTGTGCTTAGGGTCATTGCCCTGTTGGAAGGTGAACCTTCTGCCCAGTCTGAGGTTCTGAATGCTCTGGCCTGGGTTTTCATTAGGCTATCTTAATATTTTGGTGCATTGAGCTTTCATTCTACTCTGATGAGTCCCTGCCACTGAATACCACCCCACAGCATGAGGCTGCTACAAGCACACTTTACTGTTGGGATGCTACTGTGCAGGTGATGAGCAGCGCCTGGATTCAGTCAAACATGATGCTTGGAACTGAGGTTCATCAGACCAGAGAATCTTGTTTCTCACAGTCTGAGGGTCCTTTAGGTGCTTTTTTGCAAATTCCCAGTGTGTTTTCATTTGTCTTCACTGAGAAGAGTATTGAGTCTGGCCACACTGTCATAAAGCCCAGATTGGTGGAGTGTTGCAGTGATGTTTGTCCTTCTGTATGTTTCTTTTATCTCCATATATGATCATGGAGCTCAACTAGAGAGACCATCAGCTTCTTGGTCACCACTCTAACCAAAGCCCTTCTTCATCAATTGCTCAGTTAGGTCAGGAGGGTAGCTCTAGGAAGAGTCCTGGTTGTTTCAAACTTCTTCCATTAAGTTTAACGGAGCTAGTAACAGCTTCTGTGAATCTTCATTGCAGCAGGATTTTTTGTGAAGTCTTTCCCAGATATGTGGCCTGACGCAATCCTCTTTCTGAACTCTACAGGCAAGTTTTTTGTTTTTTTTTTGTCCTCAGGGCTTGGTTTTTGCTCTGATATGCATTTTCAGCTGTTAGAACTTTTATTAAAATGTGTGTGCCTTTCCAAATCATACCCATTCAGTTGAATTTGCCACAGGTTACCTTCACTCAAAGTGTAGTAACATCTACGAGCAATGTGAGTGCTTCTGAGCTAAATTTCAATGGTCCCAGATAAGGGTATGAATATTTATGGAATGAAATAATTTAAGTTATTTTTAATAAATTTGCAAAGATGTTAAAAACCTGTTTTTTGCTTTGAAGTTATGGTGTATAGAGTGTAAATTGTTGTGGGGAAAATAAGTATTTAAAAGCAGTTTAACATAAGGTTAAAAATTAAAGGGGTATGAATACTTTCGCAAGGCACTGTAATTGACTACAAACAAGAATAAGGCAAGTGTATCTGTCATGCGGGTCATTAATAAGGAGCTTAATTAACAGAGCCCTTATGTTTGTAATTCTTTACTAGGGCTTGAATGTTTCTCGAATTCCTCTCATTACTCTTTTCTACTGCGATGGGCTTTTGCGCTAAACATGAATCATAGATCATCTGTGCTGCAAACAACTGCAAATAAGGCTGGGTTACACCAAATACAGTACTGAATTAGGTCTCAGTAGAGCCTGAAAAACATGAAAAAGCTACAGAAGTAAAACTTTGTTTGCTGTGAATACATGAACAGAAAATTATTTCTTAAGTCAAGACCTCAAGCTCTCAGATTGACTCATTCCTGATGAATTGCACAGATGGTTCATTAATTAATTTATTTTAATAAAAAGTTCATTCAAAATTGAAAATTCTCTATGTGAGACACAAAAGGAAAACATTTTAAAAAAATGTACTTGTTCCTTTGTGTTCCATATGAGTTTGGAATGACAAGTGAGTAAATGATGGCAATTTTAATTTTAGGGTGAGCTATTCTTTTAAGCTAATTATGGCATGTAAATGCTGCTGCGTCCAACAACAGAAGCCAACATCAGTGCCTTTCAATATTCTCTGCACTCTCCCTTGAATGGCACAGCCTTGTGGGACACCAAGCCAAACAGCACAAAACCCCTTTCAGCTTGACTCGGCTTTGCCAAAAATTGTGATTATGTTGTCTTTGCATCACCCTAAAAGTCTGAGACACTGAGTCAGATGCTGTTTCCTTCTATACACTGCCAGCATTTGGTGTTGTACACCGAGTACTGCCTACAAACTTTAAACATTTTGTTTTGCATTTCGCGGAAAAAGAGAAAAGTGCCCTGAAGCTACAGGAATGGATAAATGGGGGGAGGGAAAAGTTGAAAAGTTTACTTGAGAGCCATATGTTCATTTAAATGAAGTGAAAAATATTTCTGGGTTAAACTTTCAGCAAATGACCACTGCTGCAATAAACCTTATATATGATAATTTCTGTTCAAAACTGTTAAACCCAGTAGTGGTGTTGAAGTGTATTGCGGGCTGTAAAAAAACAGTAATTAGTAGACCTAAATCAAGAACTGTGTACCAAAATTACTACATAAGCACAACATCTAGCTGTTCAGTTTGCTACTGTACATTCAGGAGTCTTTTTTCAATAACACAGTGAAATGCATTTACTTCCTCATTCACCAGAACTGAATACTTAAAAAATAAACAGAGGTTATTCATCTTTCACACGCAGCTAGAATTAAATTCAGCCCATTAACACATCCCCAGTGGCTGATGTTTATGCTGATGCATCTTTTTCTAATACCACACAACATTCGTATTCCACTGATATGCTGATGGGATGAACCAGCAGAACGTAGTCTTTGTGACCAAATGCACTTCAAGTAGCATCTCCGGTCGGGTTTAAGTTCATTCGATTGCAGCAAAGCAAAGTTATGAAAAAAAAAACCAGTATGGTTATATGTCACTGAAATAATGCAAGCAACACTACTGAAAGGGAAGGAGAGAGAAGAAAGAGAGAGAAAATAAGAGATAATGAACACTGGAGAGAAGAAGTTTGCGATCGGGGCTTTGAGCTTTGCCGATTGTAAGACTTTTAACTCAGTTACTTGCCATTCAGCAGACACTTTTTATCTAAAGCAATTTACAGTACAATTTATAGTACAGTAACTGCAGAGTCATTCGTTCTGGGACAGCCCAGGATGAAGTGCCTTGCTCAAGGGAACAATGGTGATTAGACAGAACTGGGATCTCGGTAACCTCCCAGCTCCTGGATGGCTCCCAAATGGAACCGAACTGGCAAATCTTAGTCTTAACAATCAAGGTGGGAAATTAACATTCACACTAGTGCCGCAGGTACCTTTTTCTGCAGTTGTGGGTCATTTTTACATTATCCACCATCTATTGTAATGTAAAACCAAACGGGCTGTTTTAGTGTAAGAACGTAAGTGTACTTCAGGGAGAAAACTAAAACGGTACAAAATTGTAGAAAATTACCCTTTTAATATTACAACAGATAATAAACCACAGACATAAAAATAAATCCAAGATGGCAGACGAAGTGAGAAAATGTCAACTACAATAACTCATACTTGTGTCAATACTTGAAAGTACTGAAACTGACTGGAGTAACTACATTATGTAACTATATTATTATTATTTTTACACAATACTTGTGTGTGCTATGTGGTTTTATGAATCTAAGAACATAAATTAGCAACATGTTAAAGTCAAACTGGGGCTGAATTTGTATTATGTAACAGCAACATTGGAATTCTAACCAATATTTTTGTTTGTTATGTAGTTTTATGCTTATAAGAATCTATGTTAGTAGGGTCCTATGAAATATGTTCATTTTTTTTCTCAAATTCCAATTTTTTTAATCCAAATTCCATTTTTTTTAATGAATATATATATTCATTAAAAAGCATGTCTAACTAAATCGAAATAATGAAACTTACCCAATTACAAAAAGTTTAATAAAAGTTACATTTTTAACGCCCTATGAAATGTTTAATTTTTTTTCTCAAATTCAGTTGTATTGTTACCAAATTCTGTTTTCCATTAATTTTCTGGATTCCATTTTAATGGTTTTATTAAATTTTAACAATCAAAAGCAAAATTATTAAAAGTAAAATATATTATTTTATTTTTTTATTTTTTTTATTTTAAAATATTGTTTTCTGATAAATGAAGACCTGTAAGTTTCTGTTTGTATATGATATGATGACAGTTTTTCTCGAAAACTCAAAAATGCTCATGAAGTGATTCTAAAAGCAGTTCTAGAGATTGTTTGTGTTCATGTAATCATATATTGAGGTAGCAGAGGCTGAAAACAAAGCCAGCATCACACGCTTCAGTAAATGAAACTGCGCTTCTGCGGCATTCATTCACAGAGTCATGTAGAGCATGTAGGTTTTTGTTATTAATCTGTAACTTTTTATTTTAACTACAAACTGATTTATTTTTAACCAGTGTAGCTTTATGCTTGTAAGAATCTAAAACTAAGAATCTAAAATGTTAAACTTAAAATGGTCTGTGATTGTTAGGATATTGCCCTAGAAGGTAGCTGTCTATGCAGTACACAAGACACAGCTCAGCATTTCATACAGGAGCAAACCTTTGCATCAACATATGTGCAAACAAAGAGATGTCAGCCAACGCATCAGAACAAGTAAAAAAAAGAGAGAGCAAGAGTATGCAGAGGGAGTTTGAGACCCAGCCAGCCAAAGGGGCAGTCTGTGTCTGTGCCCTTGAACTGTGTTCTGCCTTCTCCGCAGCTCAAGACCACAGGGACTGCTTTGAATTGCAGAAAGGTCAGCCAGAAAGATTGAACAATCTCCAAGAGAACTGCATATACAGCGCTCACAATCTCCACCACACACAGCTGGGTCTCTGGATCAATCCACCCTTGCCTGTTGTTCCTGTCTGTAGATAAATGAGGGTCTGCATACTTCAAGAGCATTGTCACTCCAAAATATGTCATCTAGATAAATGACAGTAATAATCTAGTAATAACCACAGTAAGGACTTAATCACAGTAAGATGTTTACAAAAACAAACCTCTTCACTCCTGTTTACATGCAATTTTTATTATTCTGAGTGTGGAAGTGTGCTTATTTTTACCACTATTATTTACGAACCCTAATGCACAGCACAAATCATAAACTCACATACGGCAGGTATGCTATTGGCCACTGTTTTAATCTACAGTTGAGGTTAAAATTTCCATCCCCCTTTCAGAATCATTTAAAATGTTAAATATTTGACCAAAATAAGCAAGATCATACAAAATGCATGTTATTGTTTATTTAGTACTGACCTGAATAAGATATTGCACATAAAAGATGTTTACATATAGTCCACAAGAGAAATAATTGAATAATTGAATTAAATAATTGAATTTATAAAAATTACTGGTCCAAAAGTTTACATTCCCTTGATTCTTAATACTGTGTTGTTACCTGAATGATCCACAGCTGTGTTTTTTTGTGATAGTTGTTCATGAGCCCCTTGTTTGTTCTGAACAGTTAAATTGCCTGCTGTTCTTCAGAAAATCCTTCAGGTCCCACAAATTCTTTGGTTTTCCAGCATTTTTGTGTGTTTGAACCCTTTCCAACAATGACTGTAAGATTTCTTTTCACGCTGAGGACAGCTGAGGGATTCAAACGCTCACTGATGCTCCAGGAGGAAACACAATGCATTAAGAGCCGGGGGGTGGAAACTTTTTGAATTTGAAGATCAGGGTAAATTTAACTTATTTTGTCTTCTGGGAAACATGTAACTATTTTCTGTAGCCTCTGAAGCGCAGTACTAAAAGAACAAATATGATATTTAGGCAAAATAAGAAAAATGCACACATCTCCATTCTGTTCAAAAGTTTTCACCCCCGGGTTCTTAATGCATTTCTGTTTCTTAATGCATTAAAAGTTTCTTTCTGGAGCATCAGTGAGCATTTGAACCTTCTGTAATAGTTGCATATGAGTCCCTCAGTTGTCTTCAGTGTGAAAATATGGATCTCAAAATAATACAGTCATTGTTGGAAAGGGTTCAAATACACAAAAATGCTGGAAAACAAGAATTTGTGTGACCTGAAGAACAGCAGGCAGTTTAACTGTTCAGGACAAACAAGGGACTCACTAAACAAACAAACAAAAAACACTGTGGATCATCAGGTAACAACACAGTATTAAGAATCAAGGCATGCAAACTTTTGAACCGGGCCATTTTTATAAATTCAACTATTATTCTCTCTAGTGCACTATATGTAAACATCTTTTATGTGAAGTATCTTATTTAGGTCAGTACTAAATAAACAGTAACATGCATTTTGCATGATCCCTCTTATTTTGGTAAAATAATTAACGTTTTAATGATTCTGAAATGGGGATGTACATTGTTGACCTCAACTGTGCTTCTGTCAAACACTAAACCCATTTCTATGGATGTATTGGATGATTATTCAACACCATGATGAACATCAAAATGTACCTAAATCTCATTACAGTCATGTGCATGTAAACATAGCCAATAGCTATGTTTCCATCACCCTGTTTTTATGTGCATTTTGAAGTATCGCATCAGAAACGAGTGATGGAAACACCCAATTTCGGGGAAAAAAAAAATCAGTTCCCCCAAAAAATAAATTATGCTTGCTTGAGGTGGTTTTTGATTTGTGCCAAAGGGGTTAATGCAAATAATGGTAGATTTAAATGCATTTGCAGAATAAAGTCATATGACTTTGCACAATGAAAATGGCATAATCTGACTAACCAGCGGACCGATTTTTTTGTACACCATCAGAAAGTACTATTGCACAAGATTCTAGGAATAAAACATGCAAAAATTAATGGCCAATTTCTTAGCACAGATTTGTCTTTGTGCCAGTGCATTCCATTCCTAATCAATACCTGAGAGTTTATAAAAACCCACCATGGACAAATGCATCTTTCCACTCTTCAATCGCTCACAAGCACAATCGGGTTCAATTCCCACAGAAGCTAATTTAAGAGCTTTGCTTAGATCTCCAAAACACACTGACCCTGGGTTCTTCACAAGAGCGTCCTTCCGCTCACTTCTGAAGGCAGAGAGTATGGAGAAAAAAAAGAGCAATAAAAACAACTGAATAGAGAGTGATCTACCCAATCCTTGCCTTGCAAAAAAAAAAAGAGTTTATATACAACAGTCACTCTATATGAAGCATGTGTGCCTTTCCATTAGTAATCTCTGGTCTTCAAGAAAAACCACAGGTTGTTGTGTGAAAGTGCTCTGCACAATGTTTTGGATAAAAGCATCTACTAATCTACTGCACTTAGGCATAAAAAAAACAAGAGGTTCATAGAATCAAAGAATAGAACTAATAAAAGTTCAAAGGAATATCTATCAGGTATCAAGAAATTGCTTTCAGTGTCAGAAAAACTTACTGACCTTTCAAGGCTGGTCATAAGCAAAAATCTACTCAGGCGGGTATGCTTTATGAAGTATTGGTGAGAGCATGACTCACAAGTCCAGTTTCTCTGAGGGGAACTTAAACAGCCTGTGGTTATCCATCTAATACGTATTGTTTCAACAAGGGAGCATATTTATCAACTCGCGTCAGGATAGAATCACTGAAGTGAATTGCCACACCAAACGAAATCAGTCACTGACAAAAAAAAAAAAGGTACTAGAAGGTAATGAAATATTTTAGATTTCACATGGCATTTATGGCTCAGGTAATTAATTGGCTCCAAAACTTCCAGCCGCGCAACTGCTGTGAGATGACTGGGAATGCTTTTTGTAGGCACTATAAGCCTGCTTGATGCTTGTTTTGAACCTTTTGGACTTCACTGACACTTCCTTCACCTCCTTCTCCTTTACCTGTACTATTGTTTTTATAAGAGTGTCTCTGGGGTGTGCTTCCATTAATGCACTGTGTTTGTGGTCAGGATGAAAGATACTGAGCAAAGCGGATAACTAAATGAAATTCTAAGCAAGTTTCCCTTGTCTTCTGTCTTCATCAAACCGTAAAGCTCTTTAACTTCAGTTCAAAAGCAGACCTGGCAATCGAAGGAGAGAAGGCAGAACGGGACACTGAGCTTATGCTTTCAAAATGCCCCCAAAAGTGCATTCAAATACAGCATCCTCCCTTAGGGGACGGACAACAGCATTTGCTTGCTTTACTGGATTGTGAGCATCAATGCAGCATGAAAGTTTAATCTACGAAGAGAAATGCATTTCATGGATGATCGGTGAACTCATTTTGTGAAGATCCATAAAAGTGAGCTTAGATTAGCGGGCCAGAAGTTATAACCCGAATACCTTTAAATTAATGACTTCACTGGAGATCCGTTACGAGGGACCTCCGCTCGTATTCCCTCCGGTGAATTTCTCGACGCGTAGCGCTTTGTTCAAAAGGAGAACATGTCGTCTGCTCCCTGGTATAAATTGCACCCGGGGCGTTTCAAAGAGATTATATTCTTAATCATTTGCAGTTTCATTGTGGATTTGTTCAAATGCGATTCTGCATGAAATGGATTAGGTGCTTAATTCAGAGCAGGGAAAAAGTTTGACTTTTGAATGGAAGCTGAAATGAGACATAGGACTGTTACTTCCCTAAAGGGAAATAGTACTACGACATTGTAAAAAGTCAATCTGTAAATCTACCCTGTACTAACAAACCCTCTTTCTTGATGTGTCATGCAACAAAATGCATTGCTAACAATTCCTGTTCTGCTGTATTTCTATATTTAAAGCTCAACTATAACAGTGCGGAAAAAGAACGAATCAAACTTTAAATCATTTTTTTTTTTTATGACTAAGTTCATTAACATTTAAAAGAAGCAACTTTCTTCCACTGCGAAAAAGTACAAGACCACTGTTGTATCGACCAGGCGAACATGAACGTAAAATGAGTCAGTGAGTGCAGTTTTAAACAGATTTGCCAAAATGAGATTTCAGTGCAGTTTTCCGGGCAACATCATCTAAGCTTTCCTGTCCTGGTTAATAAGCTCCCATATTTCAACCTAAAGTTCAGTGTCATCCATGTTCTGCTAATAGGCTAAATGAAAAGGGCAGTAAAAGTTCTCGTGTGCATCCAGGGTTAACAATGTATACATAATACCCCTTCTTACAGTCAGTAATTCAGGATACAAGTCAAAATGGATGGAAAAGAACCGTTGTTTTCTGAAGGGACTTTGGCTGTTCTTTCTCTTGTAATGGCTTTCTTCAGTTGAGATGTTTTTTTTTTTTTTTTTTTTGGCTAAACAAACAGTTGATGATCCCCACTGACCTCTATAGTAAGAGGGAAAACCCTACTAGAGTTTATACAGATACTGTAAAATGAAATTCCTGGATTTTCAAGGACTTTTCAAGCACTAGTTTTACTATTTTCAAGGATTTCAATCAGAGATCTCACTTATCTCACTTATATTCCATTTCAAATTCTAAAAAAAAGAAAAACAGATAAATAAAAATATACTAATAAAAATTGCAAAAATAATTTTGCATTTGTATTTGTATATACTTTTTTGTTTTTATAATTGTACTGCATTAATACACTCTTAAAAATAAAGGTGCTTCATGATGCCATAGAAGAACCTTTTTTGTCTAAATCAGGGGTGTCAAACTCTGCAGTCCTACAGACTTTTGTTCCAACCCTGCTCCAACACATATACTATGCAGTTTTCAATTAAGCCTGAAGGACTTGATTAGTTAGATCAGGTGTGTTTAATTAAGGTTGCATCTAAACTCTGCAGGGCTGCAGCCCTCCAGGACTGGAGTTTAACACCCCTGGTCTAAACTGTTCCATAATGAATCTTTGACATCTGAAGAATCTTTCTGTTTCATAAAATGTTCTTTATTTCGAAAAGATTATAAAAAAGGTAAGAAAGAGTTGGTTCTTTAAAGAACCTTTGACTGAATAGTTCTTTGTGGAAATAAAAATGGTTCTTCTATGGCAGGAGTCACCAGATCTGGTCCTGGAGGGCCGGTGTCCCAGCAGAGTTTAGCTCCAACCCTAATCAAACACACCTGAACCAGCTAATCAAGGTCTTACTAGGTATACTTGAAACTTCCAGGCAGGTGTGTTGAGGAAACTTGGAGGTAAGCTCTGCAGGACACGAGCCCTCCAGGAACAAGTTTGGTGGCCCCTGTTCTATGGCATCACTGTGAAGAACCTTTTAAAGCACCTTTATTTTAAGAGTATAGTTTGATGTTTTCTACAATTTAAAAAAAGATTTGTGAAATCGCTCTGAAATTCTGATATGAAACAAATGATTTGTGAACCCGCAATAAAGTCCCAATCTGAATCAAATGATTTGTGATCCATGCTCCGAAGTTCTAATTTAAAGCAAGCGACTGGCGAACCTGCTCCGAAGTTCCACTCTAAATCAAAATATTTGTGATCCACACTCTAAACTCCCTATCTGAATTTGATTTGAATTATTCAGTTCGCTAAATGATTCACAAAGCCGTTCCGATCTAAATCTAAATTATTAGCAATAACGCGCTCCGAAGTCTAGACCTGAATCAAATGATTAGCGATATGTGAAGTTCCAATCTAAATCAGATTATTCACAATACACGGTCCAATTGAAACACTTCAAAATAGTGAATTATTTTGCAACACAGTGGTTTAACTGATTTGTTTTTACCCACCACTACATGCTTTTTTTCATCATTACAAGTGATGTCAAAATTTGACCTGGTTTTTGCAAGTGAATCGCTTAAAATTAATAATCAAAGTCATGAGTTTGAATCAATCAGAGCGGTTCCAGCGTAAATGAATTGATTTGGTTCATTGTTCCTTTTTTTCGCATCTTCAGCCATGTTTACACGACACTGTCAGTACTACTACTTGCTCAGCGCAACTGTTTTCTGACATTCACTGAAATAAGCAAAAAGGGTATATATATTTTTTTTTTGCATGAAAAGATATGTGCATGCTGACAAAATTAAACACTTCTTTCACAGATGCATTGTCTTCTAATAATTCAAGCACTCTTCAAGTACCTCTTTAAGAATATTGCTATTTTCAAGGGTTTTCCAGGCCTTAAATCCTGCTACAATGGTCAAAGAGGACTATCAACAGTTTGGTAACACCGATTCTTCAATATATCTTCATAAAGGTTTGGAACATCATGAAAGAGTTTTTATTTTTGGGTGAACTAGCTTGAGGACATGTTAAGTATGGCTCATAAAATACAGCTATAAATTTAAACAAATTGCATCTGTCTGAGGAGATTGTTCTATAATTTTCAACACTTCTTAGATTATCACATAGCAACAAAATCTTATATTCCATGCATTACAGAAAACCAAATGCACATTTGGTAAATGATCAACAAACATCCCAGCAGGTGACAGTCCACGTGCCTGGACCTGCGCCATCCTTGCTGTTGAGCCCTGGTTAAGTCAGGTGAGCACCTACCAAAAACCCTCAGACAGGCTCCCTGAAAGAGAGAGCACACACTCTTAATCCTACAGCTGAGTGCTTGGCTGCAAAAAGTGAAGGCAAGCGTGCAATACTGTGGGAAGAGGAAGTCAAAGTCCTCAACGTCCCCATCACGGTGGCTCAAATACATCTAAAGGGCAGGATTACAGGCAGGAAGGAGAGAGATTGAGAAAATCCCTTCGCTGTCCTTGATAACTCCATGAGAATGCATGGAGAATCGGATCCTTCCTTATTGGGATTCCAGAGGCAAGGGCTTGTGCGAAAACCAAACACTAAAAACTGTACAGATGGTGATCGGTCCAGATAGCGCAAAGCAAAATGGAATCAGCTTTAGTGCAATTAGGCACTAAAAAATGAAATGGATTTAATAAAACTGATTGTTTGCTAAAATGTGCCAGCGGATAATAAGAACCAACTGTACAGAAAGATATTGACAGCAGGACAGAAAAACAAAGGTATTTTTGACAAAAACACTGCATTTATTGGCCACATTCTAAGAAAAATCCCACTTGCCATGTGTAATCATATAACAGCATCCAAGACAGCAGGAAAGAATCAAAATTGCACATCCTCAGTTCAACTTCAATCAGACATATTTCTTGACATACAGCATGGAAAGAAAAGAAAGAATGATAATATAATATCAAAAAAAAGATGAAGTATGTCATTTTTGTACAAAAGTGTTACCAAATGAATAATTTGAACCTTTGCGATGACCAGGGTCTTGATATCAACTGAAAAGCAACCAAAGATCATCCACCTACATTTTTGTAAAATGCAATGTAAATTAACACATTTTAACATTTACATGACATATCTAGTTCCAAATATATGGCTTTTCTGATGTAGTAAACTTGCTCGGTAGCTCACCTGGTATAGCACTGAATTGCGGAGCTCTTGGATACAAGTCCCATGAAACACAGTTTGACAAAAGAGCTCAAAACAGTGTAAAAACAAGGTAAAATGGCATGGTTGCTTTAGTAAATGCATTTTTATTTCACAGTTTCTTTCTTTACCATTATCAGTTAAGTTTAGAAAGTTTACTGTATGTGGTACGTTATTTTCAAATGCGATAGAACATTATCATTCCACGTTGACTCAACCAGAGGTCCCCGGCTCTAATATTCTAATATTTTTTTCTGAAGAAAAATAGACATGTATAGTGATGAAAGCCAAAATATTAAATGTGATTGATGTATATTTACTGAGTAGTCCACTATTTTATAGAGGGAGGTCAAAATGGCAATTTTCACCTTCAGATTCAGATTTCAGATTCAGAGTCAAGTAACAGGTGGGTAAAAATGACTTCAAACATGTTACAATACTGCATGTTTAAACACTTTGTAGCTTCAGAAGCTGTTAAAATGAACAAAATCCCTTCTTTCAAATATACCTGAAACTGATTCAAATATAGAATCTTATGAACAGACTACAAAAAGCAAGGTAATGTGCCTCAACTTGAACATTTCAGTGCACTTTTAGCGTTCAGACGGTATGTTCTATGCAGTTGTTTTGATAGAGGGAAACAAGATACAATTCTACTTTCAACATTACTTCTTCTTCAGACATCGTTCTTTAAATAAAATAAGTATCATCTGTACACAAAGTGACCAACATTTGTTTTTCGACCACTGAAAATAGGAAATATTCAACAATCTGGACATGGAGCTTCACTGAGATCTCTGGGTCTGAACGATGTGAGGCCTTGAAAATAAAGATTCCAAAAGAAAAGTTATGTTATGTAAAAAATGGTAGCAGAAACACATTTTTATTTTGAAGAAAATTTAACACGCTTTGTACTGTCACTCATTGGACACTTCACAGCCAAGAAATTAGCATTTTTCCTAAATGTCATCACAGGCATTTTTCATGAGCCTTGGTAGAAAAAAGACATCCATTAATCAGTCAACGATTTAGACGTTTATATGCGAAACAAAATAAGGGTAGTGGGCAGCAATCTAAGCGTGTCAGTTTGGTTTTTATTAAACCATTTATAGCTTCTAGCTTTATTAGACACATATTTTAAAAAGCACTTAAAGGCACTTTAAGACACACATGACTACTCTGTCAGCTTATTAGGCATAATCAGTTTAAGATTTGCATGTAAATGCAATGAATCCATGTAAAATCTAGTTTCTCACTTTAATTAGAATCAAGAGAAGGCAGCTACCTATAAAGGTAGCCTTAGAAGACAGCTGTTTATTTAGGCAGCAGACAGCTCACTAGCTTCTGGAACAGAGCCATAGTGAAGTTAGAACACTAGACCCATCTAATGCGCTGCCCATCCAGAGATGCCGTCTTCTCTCATGCTGGCATTTAAAGGACGCTCGTCTTTTGATCTGAGATCTCTACAAAGCAAAGTGAGATCTTGATGTTTCATCTGACACATGATCTGCTCTCTGCTCTCTGCTCTCTTCATCTCTGACTTTGTAACCTGAGTGTTTAATGTTAGCATCCTGCATGCAGATTAAAGCTATCCTGCGTGGAATACGAAACAAACATATCCATGAAGAATATTCACTAATGAAGCCTCAGGTTGTTTTATTTGCTTCTTTCTTTCTCTTCAGCCCACATGTTTTTTCACTACGAGGAAAGGCTGTCAAGCAACTGTGAAGAAAGCTCATTACCTGATTATGGTCCAGACAACCATTATGCTATGGGTGGGCGGTATGGCCAAAATCTTTAACAATATCAGTTATAAGTGTTATGATTTTTTTTTTTTTTGCTGGAAATTCCAAAATGCTTCATATTTTACATAACCATGCAGTAATTTATGTTTTGTATTAAAATCTTATTTACTAAAATCAAATACTTGACAGTTACAATTGTACATACATTTTAATATATGAAAAGGATTTATGATTTTATGATATTTTTATTTATATTTTATAATGAAGAAAACAGACTACGCACAAGATTGTAGTTCTCAGTTCTCAGATTTTAAAATACAGAAACAAAAATTCTGGATCTCAGCCCATAAAATCGCTTGTGGGAAAGTTATGAAATTTGGCACACAGATAGAGGACAGTCTCAATATTAACCATAGTAAATTTGGAGTCTCTATCTCAAACTCTCTAGCGCCACCAAAAGGCCAAATTTGCTCTTATATTTCTGCTAATAACTTTTGAACTCTAAGATCTAGAAGCATTTTTTTTCCTCTGATTCCTTGGCTCATGCTAAGTCGAATGCATACCAAAATGTAAATTTCGGCTTAAATTTTCGACATTTTTTGTGAAAAATCTACTTTTGAACTCGTCCTAACCAGTTTTTCGATAGACAAAAGCATTCTCGCATTAGCGAGATAAATTTAACAAATTTAAGGAATTTGATAAAATTTGAGCAATCTTCACAGCGCTTTAGCAGATTTTGAACAAACTTTGTACATGTTGTACCAAGCATGACCTGAGGGCACATGAGTAGTTTCGACAAACTCTCTAGCACCACCAATAGGCCAAATTTGCTCTCATATTTTGGCTAATAACTCTTGAACCATAAGATCTAGAAGCAAAATATTTTTTCCCTCTGTTTCCTTGGCTAATGCTGAGTCGAATGCATACCAAAAATTTAAATTTCTATAGGTCAAGATATTTCACATTTTTGAATTTTGTGAAAAATCTACTTTTTAGAACTTGTCCTAAGCAGTTTGTCAATTTCACCAAAATTGCCTCAGATCATCTTCAGACAATCCTGGCAAAACGTTATCAAAAGTTTTCCGATAGACCAAACCATTCTCGCATTATTGACATAAACAAATTTGACAACAGCTGCGAAAAAATGGACATGAGGCTATGTCTTCAGAACTTGGTACATGTTATATCATTCATAACCTGATGGCAATGAGTAGTTTCTGCACAGCGCCACTTAATGCTTAAATGGTTGGAACTTAATGCTGTGTTCCAGACAACTCAATTCCGATTTTTCCTACCATCTACAACACTGCCTGAAGTCAGACATCTGACCTGTGAACTCAGGGCAGATCGATCAACCCTGATATCAGAAAGGCATCATTTGACATCACTGCTTCCAACGAGCATAGTGTGGAGCTACCTTGTGTGAAACTTAAAAACATTACACATTAAGTTTATAAAATACCTTATTTTTTTCTTTTCATCTGTTGTTTTCAAAATGAACGCCAATGTTTTATTTTAATTACTTTCTGTTTTTGCCATAATTTATACAAAAACACGAAATGCTCGCATTGTGTCAGGGCAATATCATGAGGTAAATATGTTAATGTGATGTGTAACTGACTGAAACTCACTGAGATTTGAAATGGGACATTTTAACTTGGATGTTCTCACTTCACTTTGTGTCTGGAACACGGCATAAGTCTGCAAAAAGGTAGCTCTCCAAGAGCTGGGTTGAAGAACCCTGGTCTTTCTTGAGTAATTAAACACATCTCCTTAACTCTACATTTGACCTCTGTTGTGCTTGGCCCTTTAAACTAATGTTTGCAGCTAAATTTTAAAATGAAATGAAGCGCCCCATTTTCATTTTTGACACTCTCCTCAGTTACTCAACCACTTCATCTTGCCTCTTCAACTGAAATATAATTTTTATAAACATCATAAATGTGATCTAATGGCTTATTAGAAGACCATCTACACTTTTAAAATAATTTCCGTTACTTCAAAGCCAGTTTGTGATGTTTTGAGGTTTTTACTGTCTGGTCATATTTATATCATACACAGCTCTATCAATACTAGCATCATATGAAAAATTCTGACACTCTAAAACAGCCCATGCAAATGAAATTTTAATACCAATGGATGTGTGCTGAAATTAAAGTAGATACAGAATTATTAAAAAATAGAAAATAGCTCCATAGACATATTTGCCTGGAGTGCATGCCAGGCAAAGCAGCGTATTATAACATATTTCTTACTCAACTATAATATCAAGCCATATTTTGCAGAAATAGTACAACTTCTGATAGGGAAATGCAAAGACCTTTGAACAATTTGAATACCACTGCAATATACAGACTTGTCATCAAGCCCTACATCAAATGTACACAACCACCTCCACCACCTTCTATATCCATCCTTTCCCAAGTGAACGATCTGACAACAACACAGCTGAAGAGGAGGATCAGCTGCAAGATCAATGTGCATGCAGCTTTCAAGTTAGCAGTAGGAAGCTAATCTCTGTGAAAAAGGATGAAGGATGGCAACAAATTGTTTAGTAAAACTCCACTATCAACAAGAGAAAGCGTCCACGAGACCTTGCCAGTCAATTCCGGAGAGATATTATCACGAAAGACATCATAAATCAACTGTTTAAAGCATAAGGAAAGGGAGCGATGATGATTAAACAGCACAAAGCTACAAGGAAGAAAAGACAAGGGAAGAGAGGGGAAAGTTTTATGAGAGAGGAAAAGAAATGAAGTACAAAAAAGAGAGCTATAAAGATAAAGAGATGAACAATGAAAGACGGATGAGAGACAAATAGAAATGCCATGGTTACAAGGTACCAGAGCTCAAAGACCGCCCGCCTATCTGGCTTCAAATCAATGCTATCAAGGCCACACAAAAAGCATCTCCAAACTCCAATCAAACACCTGTACTGAGGGACAAATGTCGACCGTGTCAATAAACAGACCATTAAAGCCAGAAACAGAGACAGATAAAAGCACTTCAAATAAACAAATGTAATTCTTAGCTTTAAGATGAGATTAATAAAACACAATTCTCAATTGACGAACGCATTTAAATGCTACGCCGCTCGTTTTCCGCAATTAAAGACTGACAGTTAGTGAGATTGTTAGCACTGATGGAATCTAATACTCGATGGAATCGGCTCAGCATGTCTGAAGTGAATGAATTTACATTTCATCAAAAACACCGTCAAATGGAGGAGAACGAAACGGATAAACATCCACCCACTCTTCCCTGGTTACAAAGCATGTGGGAATGTAAAAATCTTATTTAAAGAGAGTGCAAGAAAAGTTCGGTGAGGTTAAGGTCAACAGCACATTCATGGTGTCCACTCCTTTGTTGAAGGCTTGAGTTGGTCTAATCTAAACTGAAGTACTGAGCAGAACTGAGTATGACCTGGTAGAACCTGGAAGTTTGGATTAATATTCAAAAGCAACCGAGAAACGGTATGCACAAGAAACAAGCTGACGTTGTCAGCTTCCCTTCGGAGAGAAGCTGAGATGCTGCATCTACAATTCCGGATGACAACTTTATTCTGCAGTAAAAAAGGTATTGTTTTACAATCTTTCTTTCTCCAAACATCTGAAAGACTGTCTCCATAAGCTTTGAATATATCTGGTGGGTGAACACACTGAGAGGGTGTAGTTAAAACTGAACCTGTGAAAATTAGAAAAGCATTGCTGAGAGTAAAATGTGTACATGATGCTAATTATTACCCACTGGCAATTGATACAAAGATTTACTACATATTTACTCATATATTCTGTCAATGTTTGAGCTTAAAGCAGAGGTTTTCAGCTCTGGCCCTCAAGATCCACTTTTCTGCAGAGTTTAGCGCCAACCTTGATCAAACACACCTGCCTGTAACATTCTAGCAATCCTGAAGGCCTTGATTAGCTTGATCAGGTGTGTTTGATTAGGGTTGGAGCTAAACTCTGCAGGAAAGTGGACCTCGAGGGCCAGAGTTGATAACTCCTGGCTTAAAGGAATAGTTCACACAAAAATGAAAATTAGCCCATTATTTACTCACCCTCCAGGCATCCTAGGCGTATATGACTTCCTTCTCTCAGACGATTCCAATTGGAGTTACATTAAAAATTATCCTGGCTCTCCCAAGCTCTATCATAGCAATGGGCAGGTGTTTCTTTTCAACAGTCCAAAATAAGTCCAATAAAGTGCATCCATCCATACTAAAAAGTGCCTCAAACGACTCTTCCCTCGTAAAAACCAATGTTTGTTTACAGAAGCAAAGAAAAGAAAACTTTCCATTCTTTAGCAAAGCAAAAAAACAGTCTCCTCTCGGTTTATATCGAAATCCTCCGACATTTTTCTTTACAGATCCTCAATTCGTGACCGGTTTGGTTTCTCCATGGCGTGTTCATGTTCGTCACTTCTGAGTGGCGCATATGCAATGCCAGTGTCATATGTCATCCACCCCGGAGCTGCTTCCGTGTACTATCAGTTGGCACAAGCTAGATTAAAGTGATTATTACGCCTTAAATATGGATATTTTTCTTACAAAAACACATCGATTCGCTACAGGGGGCCTTTATTCACCCCCCGGAGCCGTGTGAGGCACTTTTTTATTATAGATGGGTGCACTTTATTGGACTTGTTTTGGACTCATGAAGAGAAACACCCGCCCATTGCCATGATAGAGCTTGGGAGAGCCAAGATTATTTTTAATGTAATGGATTCGTCTGAAAGAAGGAAGTCATACACACCTAGGATGCCTGGAGGGTGAGTAAATAATGGGCTATTTCTCATTTTTGGGTGAACTAACCCTTTAAAGGTAATAGTGCAGGCCTCAAGCATTTTCCAAACACCACTGAGATAAAATGAAGAGTGAATGAAGACTTTCTGCTTTCTGCTTCTGAGATTTTTTCACCCTAAAAATCCCACATGTCTCTTCAAAAGTTTCATAGGGGATCTCAAATGGCATCCAGATTTGCCAAGATACCAAAGTCTGCCATTTAAAGCCAAAGATTTTAGTATAAAGTCAAAATCCTCTCATCAAATTCTTGCAGGATCAAATGATCTCTGCATTAATCCACATAATTTGATGCATACAAAGATCTAAAAGCATTAAAATCTTCAAATGTAGGCTTTAAATAATGCTGCTGCTTTTGGGTTGCATCTCATCTTTTTAAGCCACCTGCTTGCCTTATTTTACTTCCCCTGGGAAGCCATCCAGATTCTTCGCAAATAATGTTCAATATGTGTTGCTTTACAAGGATGAATTCTACTTTTAAGACACACTGTTATGCAAACGCATAACATGGTTATATAAAAAAATAAAATCACCTGATATTCACCAAACTCCATGCATAGTCAAGATAAAATGAAATACATAAACACTTGTGTTTCTTGTTCTTGGATTGCTCTTATCTAATTTCAGAATAGACTTTAAAAACAGTGTCCAAAATGTATTCAAAAGTTCTTTGCTTTTAACGTCTCACTGTAAGTTACATCAGGTTCTTTGGAGGATGGCTAACATCATTTCAATGCAAAGGATTCACATAAAGCATCCAAGTAAGCAAACATCAAACAAGCACCAGAGGACACTGAAAGAAAATAAAAATCTGGTGCACCTGCTGGAAATGGTATATATGGAATCATACTGTCTGTCAATCATATTTCAAAAGTGCTTTTGAACTGCAAGGCCTTTCTTTCAGTCTCAAAGCACTCTCAGCTTCTCGTTTCTATTGGTAGCTTAGCAGAAGATAAAGCACTCCACAATTAATTTACATGGTTAAAATACTCTGAGATTCCATACATAAACTTATTAGCTCACCTAATTTGTTTGCATAGGATAGTTATGGGCAATCAGCCACAAAACTAACTTTGCACATATTAATAACTTGACAGAATGTCTGATAATTTGTAATACGCATCAGGAACGCAAAGGGATAGTTCACCCAAAAATGAAGATTCTGTCATTAATTCCTCACCCTCATGTCGTTCCAAACCTGTAAGAGCTTCGTTTGTCTTCGGAACACAAATTAAGATATTTCTGATGAAATCCGAGAGCTTTCTGACTGCATATACAGCAATGCAAGTGACACATTCAAGGCCCAGAAAGGTAATAAGGACATTGTTAAAACAGTCCATGTGACATCAGTGGTTCAACCGTAATTTTATAAAGCTATAAGAATACTTTTTGGTATTCTCGTATCTTCAAAACACAAAAAAGCCATGTAACATGCTGGATTTAGTGGAGAATTTGCACAGCAACCAGTACGCAGTTAGAATACAATACAATCTGGAGAGTCTAAAGCCAGACAGGTGAAATACAACAAACCTAAGGCGATGAAGACTGTATCAAATGGATACTTTAACAGATCCTTTCTGCTTGGAGCAATGCCAGGATGTGTGGCCTTGAGTGTGTCGAGGGAAAACTATATTATATGTGTTAGATGGAGTCAGCAGGACCTACGGCATATACACACTTTTTCCTCGTCCTTGTTGACGTCTACACTTTGTGATCGCAACAGAAGCTGTGATCTCCGTTCCGCCGTCAAGCTCACAATAGTACTTGCAACAGCGCTACAGCACTCAACTCCGACTCGCAACTGTGCCACAGCTGCTTCGAAACGCCTTACTATCTGCCATAATCAAAATGCACTTTCACCACCACCAACTGGAAACATTTCAGATTGAAATTTTTCTCAGGACACTCTCTATAATTCAATGCCAAGTGAATCAAATTGCAGTGCAGTTTTTTCATCTGCCTTTGTACACTGTGAAGCTCGAGTGTGAGGCCGGAGTACATTTGAGTATTGCTGGAATAATGGAATCAAGCAGGAAATATGCATCTCTAATAAAGCACTTGAGGAAGCCTGTCAGGCAGCACTTACTGCAGATGACAACATACAAAGAATACTGAGTGACAGCGCAGCCAGATATGGGGTTTGGTTTGTGCTTTTCTTACATTCGTTTTACTTTGGTTGCACTTTATTACTAGAAAGGACGGTTTGTCAAAACAAACTTTGAAAGTTTAATGTTGACAAATCCTTGCCTGGAAGTTTACAGCAAGCTGAAGGTTATATAAGCCTTATTTAGTTGGAATACATAGGCCTTTTAAAGGAAAAATGTAAATACGAAGAGAAGGGTGCTAGGGTGGTGTGGGCAAAGCTAAGTGGTTATTGCATGGATGGATGGATGGATTTGGTAGGTGTAGCTTAAAAACTCTAGGATAAAAAAACATAACTAATTTTAATTTTAATATATATATATATATATATATATATATATATATATATATATATATATATATATATATATATATATATATATGCCAAACATAACTAATTTTAAGTTTTAATAAAATTAAAAAAAAATACAATAAAAAAAAAAAAAAATTAAGGATATTACCAAAGAATTATATCTGCCAAACATAACTAATTTTAATTTATGTTCCAGTATTTTATATTATTTTATTTTAGCTATTTTAATTTATTTTATTTTAATAAAATAAAATAAAATAAAATAAAATAAAATAAAATAAAATAAAATAATTATTATTATTATTATTATTATTATTATTATTATTAATAACAAAACAAAATACAATAAAAAATAAATATATATATATATATATATTTTCTGACAACAAAATGAACGATATTACAATATATATATATTTGCCAAACACAAAAAAATTTAAGTTTTAATAAAATATTTTTTCTGACAAAATTAATATTACAAAATATTTATACATATATAAATATAACTAATTTTAAGCTATGTTCCAGTATTTTATTTTAGATTATTAATTAATTTATTTATTTATTTATTTATTTGAAAGGTGGTGTATTATGGTTTTCACCACAAAAAAAAGCTGCACAAACTGTATTCAGTATTGATAATACAAATAAATATTTCTTGAGCACTAAATCTTGAACACAACAGAAAAATTTCTGAAGAATCACTGAAGACTGAAGCAATGACTGCTGAAAATTTTAGTTTTGTCATCACAGAAATAAATAACATTTTTAAATATATTAAAATTGAAAACAGCTCTTTTAAATTGTATAAATTTCACCATAATACTGTTCTTACTGCATTTTACATCAGATAAATACAGCCTTGGTAAGCATAACAGACTTATTTCAAAAAAAAATAAAAAATCAAACCTACTGTTTATAAATGTCTTTTTGTGCATGCAAATGATCTAGCATGATAAAAATTGTCTCTAGATGGATCTTACTATTCTTGTGGGGACACAAATCCTCAAAATCCACAAAAAAAGAACCACAGAAATCTGATGAAACAACTTTTTGAGATCACATTTTCAAGTTAAAACCCCTCAAAGACTGAATAATGTGTTAATTAACAATGCATTCAGAGTTAGGATTAGTTATCTTGATTAAAATATCATAAATAAAGTGAGCATGAAAAGTCCACATAACAACAAAGTTGTGTGTGTATGTAGGTGTAAAATATTGATTGGCGAGTGTGTAACAGCAGGGCGTCTGGCCTCTAAATGCTAACAGCACTTGGTATTGTGATAAAAGGAAATGCTGTTCTCTGTACAGACCGACACAAGCCCTTTTCCACAGACATTTTCAATCCCCTCAGAAACACATCCTTCAAATTGACTGGAGAAACAATCCCACTTCCTTCTCCACAAACACAGTCACACAAGGAGATTTGAAAAGATGAAAAAGCTACTCCATTCTTTCACTTCATCACATAATCTAGGTCTATCAGGTGAGAGGGAAAGAGAAAAAGCATTTTTTCTTCCTCTGTGCAGTAATATTTAACAAACCTTGAACTGCAGGGAAGAAATGACATTTGCTAACAAACCATAAAGCTCTAGATGTTTCAATGAAGTATTCCTCCTTTAGAAAAGGACCAGTGAACTTAACCACATTCTGCAGAACTACTCATTAAAACCAAGACGCTTCAGAAAATTACTTGGACTAGCGACATGCACAAAGCCAACACCTCCTACACACACAATTAACTCAAAAACAACAAAACAATGGTTGTTCTCTTCTGTCTGTTAATTTACTTCACCTTTAAAGGATATATTTAATTGCACTTTTTTAGCTCATTGAACACAACACATTTAACTCGCATAATCGATTTAGCGAGGCAAGACTATCAAAAAGTAGCTTACAATTTGGGCACATAAAAAGAGATTGTTTTAATGGTTGTTCTGAGGTTCTTAGTAGAACAACTTGTCAAGTTTTTTGGACAGAACAGAGACAAAAGTAGATACAGAACAAGACAGAGAGAGAAATATATGACTGATAAGACTGAAGATGAGCTCAGAGTCCTTTGTGTCTTATTTAGTCTTCAGACACATATTTCTGTATAAAAAAAGAAACAAAACTATTGGAGTGAGGAACATTTTGAAGTGTGATTGTGTGTGTGTGTATTTCTTGCAAAAAGAGATTTAAGTTTCATTAAGAGAACTTATATATATATATATATATATATACAGTACTTGGATTCCTTTGCCAGCCAGAGTTACTGTGATGAATTACAAACCCTAAAAAGGAAAAAACACTGAATGAAAAGACTTTGGTGCAAAGTCATGGTCTGTAAGTAAATTAAGGTTTTTGAGGAAAACCGTTCAGGATTTTTCTCCATATAGTGGACTTCAATGGGAGCCAGTGGGTTGAAGGTCCAAATTGCAGTTTTAATGGAGCTTCAATGGACTCTACACGATCCCAGCCGAGGAACAAGGGTTGTGTCTAGTGAAATGGTCATTTCTACACAAAAAATAAAAATGTATATACTTTTTAACCACAAACGCTCGTCTTCCATTAACTGTACAATGCGCGTCTACGACTTCACATATTACGGAATACGTAGGAAAGGTACTTCAGTTCAAAAATGTAGGGTAGGGTGAACAATTCCATCTCATTTTCTCCTCAAACTTCAAAATTGTCCGACATCGTTGTTTTACCTTTTTTTGTAAAGGGCGTTTGACCTTCTTTGCACATTTGCTTTGTAAACACTGGGTCTGTACTTCCGCCTACATCACGCGTGACCTTTCCAACATGATTATGTAATGTGTGAGGTGCAAGAAGGGCATTTGTGGTTAAAAAGTATCTAAATTTGTATTTTCTTTTTTTTAAAAATGATCAATTGTTTTGCTGTACAAGGCCCTTATTCCTCAGGTGGGATCGTGTAGAGCCCTTTGTAGCTGCATTGAAACTGCAATTTGGACCTTCAACCTGTTGGCTCCCATTGAAGTCCACTATATGGAGAAAAATCCTGGAATGTTTTCCTCAAAAACCTTAATTTCTTTTCGACTAAAGAAAAAACATGAACAACTTCAATGACAATCTGGAAGTCAATTAATCCGTTAAGGTCATCTATATTCTAATATGACTGTAAGCACTGAAAAACATTGATTTTAGAAGATATCCACATTTAAAATTCGTGCTTCACCCGAATCCCAGACTAAAATAAATCCCTTAAATGTGCCAATTCTATATGGACTGCAATGCACGTATAAGTTTAAAAAAAATTAAATAAAAAAATTGAATATGTTATCTCAAGCGTAATCAAATCGATTGTTTTGGATAAAAGACTTTGAATTAGTGCCCAGGCATCATCCATGCGGTTATAACCATGCAGGTGGCAGCATAGTTGCTTACATTGGAATGCTAAATCCACAGGGCGTCGTTCAATCAGTGAGTCACAAATCCCTGGTGTCCGGTCCAGTCCACACCCTCATGAGCCAGTTTCTCCTCATCCGTCACGGGAGTCACGACCTTGACTTGTTGCCAGTCTACACCAAATGGCTGCATTTTAAATCATTTTAAAAATTCAGCACTTCAACAGCCCGAGCACACCGCCTGGCATTTAGCTGCCGCTTTCTGCAACATGATTTAAGCGGCACCTCGGCTGAATATGCTGAACTATTGTTTGAATTAGAGACAGCCATTAATCAAAGTGCCTGCATAATTTACCTCAGGACAGAGATACTGTAGTGAAACAGGGCAAAGGAAGAGCCAGAAAAATTGCACAACACACCAGCACACAAGCAGCACAACAGGTAATCTCACTCTCTCACAGTCCTGCCTCTTAATCCTGTGGCCTCTTCTAAGCTGGTTCCCTAAATAAAAGCAGGAATAAATTGAGACCAAGGTGCAAAATTCACCAAAAGCCTGTCAAGACTGTTTCTGAACAGTGAGCTCACACTCTACTAGAGTTTCTACATTTGGGCTGTTGAAACAGACTGATGACTCCCTTAACTAGGCATTATTTATATATATATATATATATATATATATATATATATATATACATACATATATATTAGAGGTTGCGTTGCGTTAGACTTTAACATTGTCTGTCATTTTGATGGACAGGGTTGTAAAAATTCTATCATAATCTATTATCACCCATCATTTTAATTCTCATATTTTAATTATAATAACACTTTTAATTGTTTTTATTTTGTTCACATTTTCATTTTTAATTATGAACATACAGGACAATATAGGCTTATGCATTTATTTTGAAGAGAACAGATAACGTTAAACAGATGAGACCCCTTAACTTTTCATGTTCAACACCCCGCACTTGACAGCGATTTTAATATATTCTCATTTTTATGAACCAATATCGATTTGTAAATCCCAATCGATCTTTTGGTCTATGCTGTTTTCAGTTGATAAATGAACAGTAGATAGTGCGCCTCCTACCCAATAAATCGCAATCAGGCTAAGCTTTGTGTTACTTTTGATATGAAACAAAGTCTCAGATTTCAAATACTGTCCAATTCATTAGGAAATTCAAACAGTAAATGCCATTTTGACGCTCTTTAAAGGTTCATGAAACCCCAGACTACTTCTTCTGAGATTTGAGCAGAGGTGTTTGTGTTGCACATCATATATGATAATGTTAGCATCCATTAATTTTAATTGTTGGAGAAAACTGGTTAATTTTTTTTTTTTTTGCTCTATTTTCATCTTCCGGGTTTAAAATCTACATTGTGCTGACGTCATAGTTTGTGACGTGGCAATGGACTATAGTACATCGATGGCGCATCAGTGTCTCATAATTATTCACGAGGCTGCGCGTTCTTATCCTATGAGGATAGACGCTTCGCCTAATTATTCACAACAGCGCGTGTTGATTTGCTATGACAGAGGCTTCAGACTGTGAGATTGTGTACAATAACTGAGAGAAACATTAATGGATCGAAGGAGACTGTTTGTTTTTGTTTGCTTTGTAAGTAGACTTCGGCACAAACGCGATTCATTAATAAGGTGAGTGTAATAGCGGTTTTTACAATTCCCTAACGCAACCAATCAAAAGGATTGTAAATGCCGCAAAATAAGATTTATGGTGAGAACTAACCAGTGCTGAAACAGGGGGGTTTCATGACCCTTTTAATGTGGCGTGATAGATGGGTGTAGCTTCTGGGTACTCGCCTGTCCATAATCAAATGCATACCAAAACATTCGTGACAGTTTCGTTTTTGTTTTGGATCCTGTGCTCTGCTGCTACACTGGAGCACACTTGCTACCAACTGGATAGGGGTGGGAATTACAGTTATTAGTTACAATAGATCACCCTCAGTCCGTGTAGTCTGTCAAAGTGACGGATGGCCTTCAGATTTTTTTGTCACTGACAAAAAAATTCTGTCAATGACGGAAAATTTTCAGTTAACGCCACCTATATATATATATATATATATATATATATATATATATATATATATATATATATGGTCCAAGGTTTCTTGAATCAAAAGCACTTGCAAATAAAATTAAATTACAATTTTTTGTAATTTTTTTTTTTTCTTTTTTGTGAAATCACTTAGCATAGATTCAATAAAACCCTAAAACTAAACAAAAGAAAATCAGCCAATATCCAATGTGGACCCAATGTTCCAAAAAAAAAATAAAAAATCACATCTAATGGTGAAGCTTTACAGGATTCAACTAGGGCTGGGCGATATGGGCAAAAAATGATTACAATATAATTTTTTATATCAGTCGATGTTAATAACTATCACAATAAATTTCAAGTGTTTATTGCTTTCAAGTTTAAGGCCAGATTTTTGCTGCTAAGAGAAAGTTGTAGAAATTAGACCAGATTAATTGTGGTCTTAAATAGTCTGAACATGATAAACACGTTTTAAAAAATTGTTTTAATTTTTTTTTAGACTTTTCCAGTCATTTTTCCATTAGCAGAACAAATATCTTACATGAAAAATGTATTTCTTAGTTTCTGCATGTTCTAATGATTGATATTGTTTCAAATCATGAAACATGTTTGAAACACAATAAAATGACTTTGATGATCCGTATCCAGGCTGCAATATTAATAATATTACTTTTTTTTGTCTTTTAGAAATGCACATTTGACAGTAGAAGTAGCTTGAGTTAGTATGCAGATGTAAATTTATGTTCATTATCAAAAACAGTAACATCTGGAAAAAATCTCATTTTTATATGGTGAAATGTGATGATTCTAACAGTTTGACATAAATTGGTCTTCCATAGTAGCATACATTTAGATCATGATAACCACAGTTAAAACCACACATATAGCACCTCAATACCATGGTAAAAATGTAACTAATGTATATGGTTTCAAGGTGTTTGTTTGAAAAACAGTAGTCTAAATACATTTGGTATAAATGCACAACGCTATCACAAAAAAATACTGTAATTATTCCATTACTCCTTTAATACATTTAAAACATGTCTGCATTAACAATATAATACAATTCAATATGAACATCCAACATTCCTGCCACAATACCATGGTGCAGTTAGTGTTACTACAGTAACTCCATGGTAAATTACTGTGATTTGTAGATTGAAAAGCCTTCTGACCATATTGTTGCACTCAGTGTTTCTTCTCTTGTTTGTTTAGTGTTTAGGTAATAACACTATTTTAAGGTGTCCTTGTTACACGTTGTATGTACTTACTGTTATAATCCTAACGCTTTTTCATTCCACTTTTGGTGCAAAAACATTATATTGAACATTTTTCGTGATAATTATCGTTATTTTTTTTTTGGCCAGTCATACATACAACACATTAGCTTTGTTTAACACAGCTCAAATCAAAATGAATGCAGCAGAAGGTATTTGAGTTCATCCCTCAGCTTTGACCTTAAATCAGTACTCATCTATCTTACAGTCCTTATCGACTTTAACCTGTCTGAAGGAGACAGGATCATTTCACAGAATGCTTTGTTGAGGTACCACTCCAATGAAAACATGCGTAGGTGTGTGCACACTCTCACTCAAGGATTCAATATCCGTCACTTTTGTCCTTGATAGGAAACAAACCGAATTGACACTCGGTTTGACAATAACTAAACTCACCATGTCTCATAACGCAACTGTGCAGGCCTTAAAGATCTTTTCCTTTGAAATGTAAGACAATTCCGCATGTTGAATATAGAATAACAGCAAGGTTTGATTAATGTTAGTAGGTGTTCCTGTCTGAGTCATCACCCTTTTGTGGTGCACAAATACATTTTACTCCAGCTTCGTTGACATTTTTTTTTTTCCTTTCACAAATCATAAAACTGTCCTTGTTAAACCTCAATACCTGTTCTTCTTCACATACGCAGCTGGTTTGTTTCCAGATCCTCCTAAGATCATAAAAGAGTAAGTGAGTGGAGAACCAAAGACTTGTTTTTAGCCAAGCTGCTTTCGACGCCGATTCCAAATAAAGTATTAACTCCGTGTTAAGAATCCATTAGCATTCCCATGATTCCTTGTGCCATATGCCTCCATTATGTGACAGAACAATGGGAAAGCTGAGGCGAACAACTTCGGGGAGTTGTCACATTGTGCTGAGAAGCGTGCGAGAGAGAGAAACAATGAGGCAAAGAAAGGGAGTGCGTGGCAAAGGGTCGAAAGATGAAAGCTGAGTGCTAAACTCCACAAAAGCTGTAAATTGGCCATATCAATCAGTCTCTCGCCTGGAGAGCAAATGTTTTTCTTCACTTGTTTATCTGAAATCAAACTCTTTCTTCCACAGTCTGCGTCTTGTGCTCTGAGTTATTACATGCTTCCTGTACAACATTTTGCAAGAGGGATGGCTGAAAAACATTTTCACTTGTCATCGTAGTAAATCGAGTGACATCGTGGGGCGCTATGATTTCCGCAATGCTGAAAACTTGGACAGAAGTGTGAAATTTTCTTTAAAATCACAGAATTTGGATAAACACCATAGTGTCTGCATGTCTGTCACCATGTGAGTGAATGAGGCAGTTTTACTACTATACTCAAGCACGTACACTTGTGATGTTTTCAGCATCTACGCTCTCACTTCATAAGGACGTGAATATGAAATTCTTAATTTCTCATGCTCTGAGAGACACTTTATATGCTTTTCATTTAATGAAAACTATTGTCAGATACACAAGGTCAAATGTTTTCACTGCAACTTATCAAAACAAACGTTTGTCTCAATTTGAAGAAAGCATACAATTATATTAGTATTGCGCAGCAGAATGTAAACCTCAGTTTAAAGGAACTGTTATAATTTCATTTGATTATATTAAAAAAAGGTTAATTAAATTGTTAAAGGTATGTGCATTCATTTTTTTTTTTTTAAATAATAAACTGATGTAACATAAAAAATATAGAAGCCAGAAAAAAATGAAACATAACACAAGTGGGAAAAAATCAATTCATTAGACATCAACACAAAATCTGAGAAAAACAGAACAGAATTTTGGGAAGAAAAAAAGATCCTAGATATCTAGTTACACCATCTTAACTACATCAGTCAAAGGTTTTTGAACAGCAATATTTTTAATGTTTTTTAAAGAAGTCTCTTCTGGATCATTTATTTGATCCAAAGTACAGTAAAAACTGTAAAAATCTGAAATATTTTTTTAAATATCTGTTTGAATATATTATTAATTCTACTCAGTTGTTTTCAACATAATAATAATACATGTTTTTTGAGCAGCAAATCAGAATATTAGAATGATTTCTGAAGGATCATGTGACTGGAGTAATGATGCTAAAAATTTAGCTTAGGAATAAATTGCATTTTAAAATTTAAAACAGTCATCTTAAATAGTACAAATATTTCAATTTTTTTTACAAAAACTTTTGACTGGTTTTGTAGTCCAGGGTCACAAATTTGAATAATAAGTCTTAACGCTAAATAACAATATATAAATAAATTATAACTAATTATATAAAGTTCGTCCACCTGACTAATCAAGTCATCAGTTGTTGGACCAGTCAATCTTCATGATCCCAACGTGACCACTGACCATTGCAACGCTATTGACCATTAACACGCTGATTAAGAATTAGCTCTGAACATTCAGAAACCCTCAGGCAATGCAATTTTAAGAACCATCCCCTTTGAGATCAAAGCAGCCAGTTTATATAATAGTGAAACCGACTGTTGGCCATATACCTCTAAAATTTTTCCAGCCTAGCTGAAAATTCAGCTTTAGGGCATTGTGATCTAGAAAATTGGACTGTGTCCTCAGAACTGTGCATGGTAAATGGCATCTCTGTGAGATGTCCAGGTACATCTTCATCAGATCAAAGCATGTGTAAGTGAATACAGAGATAAAAAACTAAAGATAAATTTAGGGGAATTTCGATGAGATATTACTATGTCTTCCCAGTCTAATTTCTTTTGTAAAAACAAGCTAACACTAAGCAAGTTGTTTGAAACAAGATGTTTACTGCATATAGATCACAGATCAATCCCAAAGCTTTACAGTCTGTGCATGACCTAAGAGTCACGATTCCCCATGTTTTCTCTCCAGGAAGAAATAGGAGGAAGCTATCTATGGTAGGGACTAATCTAATGTATAGTGAGCTCATGCTCAGCCTCTGCACTCAGCCATCAATTAGTATTGTGAAGAGAAAAAAGCTCCAGGACTCTTTTTAATGGGAAGTCTTTTTATGGGAAGATATGCTTTTGTTTTAGAAGATCTAACACTTCATTAAAACAACTCATTCTCTGAGAAGGCTATAAAGACTGTAAAACAGCGCGTTAATGACACATAATTGCTCAGAATACAGAAAATACTGTTTAATGGAAAATGTAATTTTCCTTCAGACAATAATGATCTCCGCTTTTTTTTTTTTTTTAAGGGAAAAAGAAGGAAATCAGCATTTAAAAAAGTTTTGGAGCCTCTTATGCTCACAAATACTGCATTTGATTAAAATACAGTTAAAACAATAAATATTATTGTAATTCAAAATAATTCCTATGTATTTTTAAATATTTTAAAAGTTTAAAAATATAGTCTCATGCATCTGCTGGCATTAGTGTCACATGATCCTTCTGTAATCATTCTAATATGCTGATTTGGCATTCGAAAAACATTTTAGTATGACCAATTTCGTTTTTTTATAGTATTTTTTTAATAGTATTTTTCAGGATTGTTTGATAAACAAAGTTTAAAAGAACAGCATTTACTTGAAACTATTTTTCAATGTAGAAGTCTCTACAGCAACTTAATGCATCACTACTTAATACAACTATTCATATCTTTAAAACATAATAATAAATTCTTACAAACCCCAACTTTTGCAATGGTTGTGCAAGTTGCCCTTTTTAATACATGGCAGATATACAACCTGTAAAAAATTGGACACACTTCACTGCCTATTTATCTTGATATATCTCAGGACTAAAAAAGCAGCTTTGAAGAGGCTTTAATGTAAGATTCATTCTTCATTTTGGCCACTACTTAACTCCCAGTTGTGTTTAGATGACTACTCTAACACAGCAAAAACAAAGAATAAGTAGTGTGCCAAAACTTTTGACTGATGGTATGGAAGTCCAAAAAACTTGCTTGTTTGTTCATTTGCAATCTTTGCTCAGTATTTTAAGCTCAACAAGATATACCCTAGGCACAAGAGAACAAAGAAACAACAACTCTAAATTGTGATTCCTACTGTGAGCTCTGAAGACAATGTACAATGTACATCCAGCATCTGAGTACAACTTACAGTATATCCAGCTTGCACTTCTCTGACAAGGCCTTCAAACTGTTTTCTACACTGTCCAGTAATCAGACAATCCTAGACCAGCTTCAAAATCCCAGAAAAACGTACAAGCTGAAGCAAACATGCCATTAATGCCATTATGATCATCAATGGTCTATACTCAATTGGTAAAGCTCAACAGGAGATTTTAACTTATAAAGCCTGAACCTTAACTTAAAAAGCCAAAGACACACTACATACAATCAACGAATGGACCTGCAAAGAATAAACCGCAGAAGTGTAAATCTAATAAGAGGATATTACCTGTGTGACCAACGGCTCCAACAACCTCTCCACAGTCAGCGTGCGAATCTCAAGACTCTTGGGGTCCCATTTTAGCAGGATTGGGGACGTTGCGCTCGTCATGTTTACTGTGGAAAGAAAAGGGATATAAGAGAAAATAAAGCGAGTATTTTAAAGGATGAAAGAGATGTTAAAAACACAGAATGACAGTTTAATAGGATGATGAAAGGAAAAAGGTGCAGACATCACAGACTCGGTTATCAGTTTCATGCTTCATGACTTTCTTAACAAAATCAAAGGCCGGTAAGCCTGCCGCACATCTATTATTAAAGTCTGAAAAGCTTCTTCATTGAAAAGTCTTTAAATGTTGCACATCAATCACGCTAAAACGCTAAAATTGAGACTATAAAATATTGAGACGCCGCATTACATTAAAAGCTAATGACTCCGGAATGAGTCTTAATTTGGGATCCAGACATTGTTCTGCAAGTTAGACTGTATTATCTCACTTTTAATAAGGAAAAACAAACACACAGACTCGAGGGATCATAATATATTACCCAGAAAGTGATTTAAATGTCTCAAATATTAATTATGAACCTAAAACAGTCGCAAAAGTTCTCAAACTTTACAAACTTTTTAAAATGAGTTCCTAGACTCAACCTAACCTTTGGTAAATAATTAAAGATTTACACATTTGGTATTCATTTACTGAATAAATTGAATACGTCATCCACTGGAACGCCCTTTCTCGTGAACGCAAGTACGACAGTTAGCGAAAACTAGCGATTATGATTTTATAAATTTAAATATGGATATTTTTCTTACACAAACGCATCGACTCAGTTCAGAAAGCCTTTATTAATCCCCCGGAACTGTGTGGAGTATACTTTATGATGGATGGATGCACTTTATTGGACTTCAAAATCTCAACAGCCATTCATAAAGTTTGGAAGAGCCATGACATTTTTTAATATTCGTCTGGAAGACAAAAGTCATACACCTAGGATGGCTTGAGGGTGAGTAAATTTCATTTTTGGGAATACTAACCCTTTAAGTGTTGGCCATAAGCCATCTTGCTAGAATAGCTACTGAAAAAAAAAGATTTTGGAGAACCACAGCTCAAAAACTATAAACCCTTTGTCCATGATGCCTTAGGTTACTGACTATTAACTTTCATTGGGTAGTGGGGATCCTGTAATGTAGGCGTTTTCAATCATATTGTCATTCACTGGAGTACTGGCCTAGATTCTCTCCTGCATCTTTAGATCCCGCATCCAGATACTCATTACAAAAAACATATGCACGTACGAAACCCAGCACCAGGCCCTTTGAACACTGGTAATGTAAGCAGGTGGTTCCTGATTAAGGTAGACATCTGAGGTACAGGATCAGGCCTGCATAGCAGGAGGGAGAAAAGTTTACCTGGCTGAGTGGAAACTTAAGAGTAAAAAGCCTTCAAGCTGCGAGCGAATGGGGAGAAAAGAGTATGAGGGAGTATGCGATTTCACTCAGAAACAACTTTTACAGTTTTTTTTTTTTCTTTCGAGTGTTTCCTTTTGCCTCTGTTCAGAAATACTTCTGATGTTCCATTCATGAATTGGTGTATTTGAACAAATCCTTAGAGCGAATGATTCATTCACTAGAAATGACAGAACCTTTGGAATAATAATGAAAATGTACACTTTTTTGTAAAGGTTTCTGTTTTTCAAAAAGAAATCTGGAAATACAGTAAATCCTTTTAAAAAATAAAAGTTTTACAAAAATGAAAGGTGGACAATTGTTAATCTTAAAGGAGTAGCTCACTTCCAGAACAAAAAATTTACAGATAATGTACTCACCCCCTTGTCATCCAAGATGTTCATGTCTTTCTTTCCTCAATCGATAACAAAGTATGTTTCTTGAGGAAAACATTTCGTGAAAAATCTCCATATAGTGGACTTCAATGGTGCCCCCAAGTTCGAACTTCCAAAATGCAGTTTAAATGCAGCTTCAATGGGCTCTAAACAATCCCAGCCGAAGAATAAGGGTCTTATCTAGCAAAAAAAATCAGTCATTTTCTAAACAAACTGACAATACTTTTTAACCTCGAATGCTCGTCTTGTTTAGGTCTGCGTGAACACTGTTTTTTCCAGTTCAATATAGTCCCATTTCGTTTTCTTCTCCAACTTCAAAATCGTCCTACATCACTGCAAATGTACCAACCCACTGTTTACACAGTGAAAATGCAAAGAAGATCAAAAGCCCTTTACAAAAAAAGGTAAAACAGCGATGTAGGACGATTTTGAAGTTAAAGATGAAAACGAGATGGGAGTTTTTCAACATACCTTAACTGTATTGACCAGGATTACACAGACTACACATGTGCATCACAGAGACAAGACAAGCATTTGAGGTTAAAAAGTATATAAATTGTCAATTTGTTTCGAAAATGACAGATTGTTTTGCTAGGTAAGACCCTTATTACTCGGCTGGGGTCATTTAGAGCCCTTTGAATCTGTATTTAAACTGCATTTTGTAAGTTCAAACTTGTGGGCACCATTGAAGTCTTGAAGTCTTGAAGTCTTGAAGTCATGAAATGTTTTCTTTAAAAAACATAATTCCTTTACGACGGAAGAAAGAAAGACATGAACATCTTGGATGACAAGGGGGTGAGTAAATTATCTGTAATTTTTTGTTCTGGAAGTGAACTAATCCTTTAAGTAAACTAATTATTCAGAAATACTATACTATGGCCATGCCCACACTAATACGTTTTTGTTTGAAAAACGCCTATTTTTCTATGCACTTCGGCCTTCCGTCCACACTGAGACAGTGTTTTTGTCAAGGAAAACAGCTTTTTGAAAACGCCCTCCAAAGTGGATAAATTCGAAAATGCTGTTTTCGCATTGTAGTGTAGATTGATTTGAAAACGATGAGGCATGTTTAGTCATGTGATGCACATTGTACCAATAGACATCTACGTTTATACCGGTAATTATACCTGTTATGCGCTATTCACTTTCACACTGTTGCTAAAGATATTTACTTGGAACATTCTTCATATTATAGTCCTGAAAAGATAACAGAAAACGTACTCACAATTGCTATCCTACAGCAAAACATGAGGGCAGCTGCTTTTTTAGATCAAACATGAGTGAGCCCGACATGGACGCATCAGGGAATGATGAGACGTTTTCCGTAAATAAAAAGATCCTGCCAGAAGAATTGCGTAAAAACTTATGTCTATTCCGTCTGTATCATCTCAGTGAGCTTTAATGTGGTTTTACACATGCGCAGTAAGGCGAATTTAATGTTTTCTGATATTTCAGTGTGGATGAGAAACTTTTAGAAAGTGTGGACAGAGAGCATTTTAAAACGAAAACTCAGTTTTCAAATGTATCCAGATTACTGTAGACGTAGCCTACGTTCATAAAGCAGAGTGTGAACACATTTTCTGAGTGAATGAAAATTCACTTTTTGTGCTTTAAAAATCCCTTTTTAAATTTTAGAAAACAGGGTTTGAGTGCCAGTTATGCTTTTGTCATTTTTTTAAATTTCTATTTCAGCATGTATTTAATTTCAGATTTATTTCAGTTCTTGAGTCAGTTCACATGGCACAACATGAAATGCTATTGTGATAAATCAGGATGTGAAATTACACACAAAAAGATAATCTTACATCATTTGTACTTTAAAATAACATGACATGCTGTATTCAGTTCAGTTTTTTTTTTTACCTCTTCATAAAGGTTGTTTGACAGTGTGCCAGCATAGTGTCACATAGTGTTAAACAGATTAAAATGTATTATTTCCAAACACTGTCAACAAGAACATTGGCTTGAACTTTTTTCATTAAATAAAATGTGTTTTTCCATCTCCTTGACACACATTAGAACAGACTGGTGTGAGAAGAATCAGCATGAGATCAAACCATCATCTGCTGTTTGCTCCAGTCAGGGTTCTTCACTTGTCAGTGAGCTACACACACACACACACATAAAAAGGGTTTTCTGGGCATCACCATTCTTTTGTGTTCAAACTCTCTCGTATTTCCTCTTTTCTGATGTAGCTGTCAGCAAATCCTCAAGAGAGGGTCCCAACAGGCTCAGTCGCCGTGTCAAACACTCCCTAAAGCACAGTGTCAAACACACACTCCAGTCCTGCACAACAGACTTAACAGCTATTAAAACACACATTTGAGATCTCTCCTGCTCAGCATGTCAGTTTTACTCCTCAAAAATTTGTGTAACCAGTTAAGACTTCAACCCATAAAAATAAAGTGGGTTAGTGGGTCTGCAGCACCTTAAGATCAACAAAAACCCTCTTCTTATCAAGAACCATATTCGCTGCACTATATAGAGTTCTTGAATTGGCTATACGGTAGGGCTGCACAATTAATAGATTTTCTAATCATGATTACAATTACAGATGCCACAATTATGTAATTGTTAAGGCACAATTAAAAAAGAAAATCCACTTACATTATTATGCTTGCTTAAGATGTGGGGGTGTGTGGGGAGGTGGGTGTATTGTTATTTTAAGGTTTTTTTTTTTTCATTGTTTTAATTTGTAATTTTTTTTAGATTTAAAGAAATTATATATAAAAAGGTGGCATGCAGTGCTTCAAACAATGATATAAAGCTATTCAAAACATCATGTAAATTGTGATAATCGTAATTAATAATCGCAATTACAATTTTAAGGGAATAATCGACAATTGTGATTTTTGTCATAATCGTCCAGTCGTACTATAAGGTTTCCCTGAAGATTTAAAAAAGCCAGTTATGTTGTACATTATAGGTTTTGGATCACCATTAATTGTTTCTAGGTCCTTCAAATTTTGGGGTTGAGACCCAAAAACCTCAAAACCCCAAAAACTAAATGCAAAAAATAAAACTAAGCAGTATGCATGCATATAGTTAGGACAGTAAAGTTTAAAAACAAAAAAGGAGAACAAAATACTTCCCATATTTTTGTTGCACACTGCTGATGATAAGGGGGAAATAGCAACCTAAATATGAATGTTATATCCTATACAGTATTTACAACATTACAAACTTAAAAAAAAAATACATTTATAGTCCATAAAGCGTGAAGATTTTTTTAAATAAAAAAGTTAGTATAATTTATAATTTTATACATGACACCATGATTTTAAAAACACTATTTAGTAGAATTTTTTTTAGGTTTCTTTGATGAATAAATGATCTGAAATTGAAATCTTCTGTAACATTATACATGTCTTTATCATCAATGATCAATTTAAAGTATCCTTGCTAAGTATCCTTGCTAAATAAAAAGATTTATATATATATATATATATTGACTCCAAGCTTTTGAATGATATAGTGTATAATGTTACAAAAGCTTTTTATTTCAAATAAATGCTGATTTTTGGATCTTTCTATTTATCAGATAATGTTAACAAAAAATGTTAAATGTTTTTTGAATAGTAAATCAGCATATTAGAATGAATTCTGAATGATCACATGACACTGAAGACTGGAGTAATGATGCTGGAACTTTAGCTTTGATCACAAAAAATAAATTACATTTTAAAATATATTCAAATAGAAAGTACTTATTTTAAATAGTAAAAATATTTCAAAATATTACTGATTTTGCTGTATTTCAGATGAAATAAATGCAAGTTTGGAGAGCAGAAGAGACCTCTTAAAATCTTAAAAATCTTTGACTGGTAGTGTATTACATATTTTAATAAGAGCAAAATTGACTAAAATTGATGAAAATTACATGGCATTAACTTAATGGTTCATGGTAATATGATTAAATTTTGATGATTGGATGATGAATTTTTTAATGACCTTTAGTATGAACAAAACCAGCTGATAAGAAAGAAAGAAAGAAAGAAAGAAAGAAAGAAAAAGAAAGTTATTTGTATATAATAAAACATGGCATCAGTTCACTTTATGGACTCAAGGCTAAAAAAACTCCAAGAACACATTGAAATTTTATTCACAATTACTTGCAGCAACGTAAAAAAAGGGTTATTTTCTCAGTGAGCTGACCAGTATATCACGCAGACACCTCCAGTAAAGCACGCCGGAAGCAAGCTGTGCAAGATCTATTTCAGTTCCATTATCACCGAATAATGCTTCAATTATCCCACGGAAATGGGAAGAGGAATAATTACGCTATTTGTGCCTGGTTGCCAGGATGATAATAACAGCAGTCATAACGAGGAGCGCAAAATGGCAAAAACGAGAGACTTTCTTGAATGCATTTGCTACACATTGGAGTCAGGACGGGTCAGAAGGCTGATTGGTTCAGATCCATTAGCTTTCATGTGCAGAAACAGCCATGTTAACCGAGAAGCTGCCACAAAGACAAGGCAAGTCTTTACCTTTGATTTGACAATACGTGCTTTTGTGTTGCCAGTTGATTTATTTCTATTCAGTTTAATTTATTACACAACATGGCCATTTAATTGCTTTTATTACAGCATCAAAATCTGCTGTGAAAAGCCTCCAAATGAAGATACGGTCATTTAAAGACAGAGAAATAAAACATTAAGTAGACAGACAAATCCTAAAAAGGCTTCAAAAGCCAGTAATTTGGTTGATGTATTTCATATCATTAAACATAAGCCATTTATCATAACTGACCTACAGTTCACAGCAATCCATCTAGTCAATCTGGCTTAAATAGGAAAATATCCTTTTTATGCAATTTGCATATGGGTCAAACAGCATGGTTAATTGCATTTCATCACAATACTTGAAAATAAAGAAATAAATAAATCACACTAGATTAACAAATCAAATAGGAAACCCACATATAAATAGCAACAAACGTCTGCAAACCTGCAATACCGTGTGATGCTCAAATAGTAGAGAGGATTAGACACAGCTCAATCAGGCCAGACTCATCATGACCCCATCACACACACACACACACACATATCTTTAAGCATAGCAGACTAAAGCCAGCACAGCCATTTTTGACCTCTTTTGTTCACTCCAACTCCTCAAGCTGACCTCAATATGCCGCTGCTACTATCTTTTGAGAAGTGTGCTTATCTCAGACTCAGAAAGAGAGACAGAGCAGACGTAAAATATATGAAAATGAATGAAAACTTACTACATCATCAACTTGGAGTGTTTGTGTATTTGAGAGAATACATGAGGACACCGGATCACCAGAAATTTCAAAGGATGGCTGATTCTGTTTTGCATACTCATGCCTCGGATCCTAAATTTAAACCCTGAGCCTAAACTTCTTTGCAGACCGTTTCCAAAGATCCTGCCCAGGAGCGCTCAAGATTAAAGCTTAGATTAACCCATGCTAAATAACAGACAAGCAAATCATTAAATGCCCACAAACACACATCCTTAGAGTGTTCCAGCCATTATTATATCAATTCAGAAACGATTCATGGAAGCACCAAATTTCGAAAAAAAATTAAATCTTTAATTCACAAAAAAGTTTTTACGCTTGCTTGAGGTGGTTTTTGACTTGTGCAAAAAAGGGTTAATGCGAATAATGAGAGATGGAAACACATTTGCTGATTAAACTGCTCTATGCGGATTAAAAAAGTCATGTGACTTTGCGCAATGGGACGGCATAACCTGACTAACCAGTGGACCGATCTTGTTGCACAGCATCCGAAATGTTCTTAAATGCCTGAGCAAAGTCTGTCATCAAAGTATTTCTGAATAATTACCTCCCAGAGCTGTCTTACACAACTGTGTTCCCAAACAGCAGGCATCCACCTCCAAAAGCAATGACCGCATGGATTGTGTTTTGTCTGCTTGCTCTGAGACACAAGTAATTTGTTGCATATGAAAAGTCATATATTCAATGGCATCTCCTACTTTTCTTCGTGATATTTAGTGCTAGTTTATCCGAAAGTGACGATTTTATTCTCTTTGACACACTGGATGGAAACGGTGCTTATTCGCAAATGTTTTGTGCGACATTTCAATTTTGAGCATAAGTTTAACTCACCATTTTGGATGGAAAGCCAGCTAGAGAGACGCTGAAAACAGCTGCTTGTGTGTAACATACAGTGACGTGCTTCACTTCGAAAAATGCAGCCTGTCAGACAATATGTTTATGTAATTATGTCTTTGCGATTTGCTTAAAATCACATGAACTGGCAACTAACAATTCTATATACTAGCCAAAACAATTCATGCATTAAATAAATGTATTTATATCCACATATAGACTCATATCCCTGCATATTATGCAGTAAGACAGTTAGAGCTGGTGAAATCCATCAGTTTCTGCCTGCTGCACAACTTCCAAGAGTCACTGATGCGCAGGTTTTTCTTAGTGATATGCAAAACCAAATATTTTCAAAACCGATGGGTTGTCTGAATGACTAATCAACTAGTTGGCGGAGCATTAAAAAGGATGAAGTTAGAGACAGAATTTCTCTGAGAGGGTTTTAGCTTGTTGCTGACAGTATAATTACTGTTAGGCTGTTAACACGCTAAAAGCACAGCTCTCTGTCAGAACACTAAAACCGGCTGAAGTCTGGCCTGCACTACTGTAGGTGGTAGCAGTGAAACTGGTGTCAAACCAAGAATGTTCTTGTGCACTTTACTCGGAATTTGGCTGGTGGCGGGAAGGACTTTGTTACATGCTGAGGAGGAGAACAAGAGGGCGTAGCGGCGTTTGACAGGGAGCAACTTAAACCCACTGTGACATTTCATGCTACATTTTTCTTTCAACCTTTTCAACCAACCTAAATATCTCCAGTCATTAGGTTTTTTTGTTGATTCGTTCCACCACAGTTTTTTTTTTCTTGCCATAGGGGCAGAGGAGAGCGAGAGGAGACTGGGAAAGATGGAGCAAGAGTGTGGGGAGGATAAAATGACAAAGTAGAGGACAAGAGGAAATGCAGCAGAGGGAAACAAACGAAGAGAAAGAGGGAGAATAGCGGATATAACAGGAAGGGGGAGAGGTGGGATGGAAAAGTATATGACAGAGAGAGACAGAGAGACAGAGAGAGGGAGATGGCCCAGAATAAAGAAAGCACACAGAGCAGATAAACGGTGACAGTCACATTACAGCGGAAGTCTCTGGAACATGTCAGTGGCTGATGGTGAGATTCCCACAAGGACAATAGGCTCAACAAAACTAAAAAAAAAATATTTTTTTCCTGGTTTAATTTACTTGCTTTTGAATTTACTTTCTGGCCAATATTTTACTTACTACACTAAATAAATAAATAAATAAACAGCAGTTGCATTAATGAGTCATAACAGTATATTTTTTCATTAACCATTACAAAAACCTACTAAAATTTACAACAAATTCTTTATTATGCTTTGCAATAATTCAAAACTTTACAGCTAGTAAATGTATCTTCTTAAAACACCTTTATTCCATTAAGTGCAAAACATTTTTGATTGGTTTCTATTTTTTTTTTTACCCACTCTAAAAAAAAAAACATATGAAATATCATTATCACAATCAAAATATATGTGTCTAAAAAAAGTGCGCCACTGGTATGTACTCATGTTTTTATTTAACATTTTAAAAATTAAATATATATATATATATATATATATACACTGCCCTGTTTCCAAAAGTTTGGAAATACCCCTGGCAAAGTGTGGTTTTGGACGATATTAGCATAAATCCTTATCATTTTTTGGTGCAAATACATTAACGTAACTTGACATTATCATTGAAGACCAGCAATAATAATTTTCATTTTGATTACATAATAATGGCAATATATACATGCCAAAGTCAGACATGCCCCTTTGCCAGCTGTGATGCCTGGTTACTGGTTTAAACTTGGCCCAAGTTTTTAAAAGATTTTTGGGTCAGCACACCTTAATAGCTTCAACAATTGATTGCCAATTAAGTTTAGAACATAATGAATTTAGGCCCAGATTATGCAGAGCTGTAATAGCTGCTAATGGTGGATATTTTGATGAATCGCAAATTTAAGTTTTTTCTATGTATAAACTGAATTCTATGTATAAAATAAAATATGTTTTCGTAGTTTGTGTTGTCCCTTATCAGTACAAAAGGATTAAGTAAAGTAAGAAGGATTCATATCAATATTGTCCAAAACCCCACTTTTCTAGGGCGTTTCCAAACTTTTGGAGGGCAGTGTTTGGTCGAGATCTCATAACAGAACACGGACTTGCTGAATGACATTTTCATTTGAGCCAAACATATCACATTGAGATCGCAAAACACTAATCTGTTTGTCTGTGTTTTCAGATCAACGACGGTGCTTCTACAAAGCAGAGCGAACATGTGTGCATGATTTCAAAAATTAAGCAAAACACCGGACAGAAAATGAATCCTTTTAACAGAGAAGCTCTGTTTTGGAGATTTGAACTGTTGATAACTGGAAACCGCACATGTGAAAGCTCACATAGTAGACACATGTACAGCAGTCCGCAAAAATATTTAGTATTCTTCCTTTTTTTACGACCAAAATAAAAAGAGATTTTGATAAAGTTTTTATTTTTTAAATCTTTGTGTCGTCTTTTATAGTCAACAATATTGCATATTGATATCACCATCTCTTTTCAGTAATGGGAATAAATGCACGTCAACAGACATTTTTTGTCATAGTTTTCATTATCGAAATTATTAACTACATGCTATCATATAACTCAGTTTAGTAACTGAGTCAGATGTTGTTTCACTAACCACTGGAACTGATTCAGTAGTCTGATTCAGTGAAGGTCTCTTCAGACTAATTCACAGATGCTGCATTTGTGATTATCTAACTCTTACACTTTGTTAGCCATCATTACCTTTGCACCCTATACTCTGTAACCACATAGTGACAATTTCACAATTCTTCTGAGATTTACAACTCCAAATGTCTTTCTCCTGACCGTTACTCTGCATCCTACAAATGATAGGCCTATTAAGTATATATCACTATTTGGCTGATCTCTCCTGAAGAGATTACTCATTAATGGTACGGGTGGCTTGTTTTTGCTGAGACCAGCACTCTTAAAATAGTCCTGACCACAGAGAAACAACTGGTATGCAATGCAATAAAGTCATTACTGACACAGGTGCAAAAAAAAAAAACCTGCACTGCCTTTCTGCTGCTCAAAAGTGTGAGTGTACATAAGAGGTAGGCTAAACATCCAAGAAAAATAAGCAATATTGATAAGACTAATTGTTAATTAATCTTGTTCTGTTACTCACACACATCTAAACTTGGAAGGAGATTTCAAACTTGTGTTTGTATGAGTCACCAGAGAGACAGACCAGGCACAGCACAGACTGGACTGCCACAACAACAAATGCACATTCCTTATCAGCCCACATTCTAGCGAACCCTCGTGAAATTCCAACTGGACCGGCAACATTTCAAAACTATATCACCATGACATCATTGTTTGAAATACCATTTGTCTTTCTAATATTCAGAAACATGCGAGAGTGGAAACTCACGGCTAGCAGACTCTCTGATACACTGATACAATATCTCTAAATGTTAGTTGGACTAATATGGCCATTTTTACTGACATTCTTTCTTTATTCTTTCATCAATGGGAATGCAAGTACATTTAGGTATAAACCTAATCAGGAAAAAAAACCTAACTGTCACATAAAAACCAAATTGGTAATACTGTGTATTATAGATGGCCCTTTTCTGTCTAACTGGCCAGTTTGGGACCAAATTAAACAAAAATTTAATTTAATCCTGACCTGGCAAGAGAAATAGAAAGCATATTTTACCTGAGCTGTCAATGTGAGTTTAAAGTCTACACTGAATGGTATGAGATAAAGAGGCTGTGTACCACAAAATAATGGCAGGAAAGCATGTCTCTCTATTTAGTTTTCTTATCAGGCTGCATGCAAAAACAAATATACAGTGTCAGCAGTGTAGTCTGATTAACAAGAAAATGGCTCTCACAAACCAGTTCTTGAATGAATGTTCAAAAGGATTTACAAAGGATTTTCTGATAAAGCATTCACTAATATAAAGAACTAGTTCACCTTCAGAACAAAACATTTACAGATAATGTAATCACCCCCTTGACATCCAAGACGTTCAAGTCTTTCTTCAGTTGTAAAAAATTGTTTTTTTGTGGAAAATATTTCAGGATTTCTCTCCATATAATGGATATGTATGGTGCCCCTGAGTTTGAACTTCCAAAATGCAGTTTAAATGCAACTTCAAAGGGATCTACAAGATCCTAGCAGAGTAAGATCGGTCTTATAGCAAAAAAAATTACAATTTATATACTTTTTAACTTCTAGCTCTGCGTGAACTCTGTGTATTCCTGTTTATGACAGTTAAGGTATGTCGAAAAACTCCCATCTCATTTTCTCCTCCAACTTCAAAATCATCCCACATCACTGTTTTTGTAAAGGGTGTTTGATCTTCTTTGCATGTTCACTTTGTAAACACTGGGTTGGTACTTCTGCAGCGATGTAGGGTGATTTTGAAGTTGGAGGAGAAAATGAGATGGGAGTTTTTCGACCTACCCTAACTGTCATAAACAGGAATACAGTTCATGCAGAGCTAGAGCGTTTGCAGTTAAAAAGTATATAAATTATACATTATTTTTAGAAAATAACTATTCTTTTAGCTTGATAAGACCCTTCTTCCTCGGCTGGGATCGTTTAGAACCCTTTGCAGCTGCATTTAAACTGCCTTTTGGAGGTTCAAACTCGGGGGCACCATAGGTATCCATTATATGGAGAGAAATCCTCAAATGTTTTCCTCAAAAAAAAAACAATTTCTTTACGACTGAAGAAAGAAAGACATGAACATCTTAAAAATAAAGTCTTGTATGGTTTTAAACTTGTGAAGCTTAAATCAATATCATTGACTGACTGATCATATGACACTGTGTAAAATTATAATTAAATAAAAATGCATTTAGCTTAAGACATTTTTTCATAATTGAATTGAAAATAGCTCGTCGCATTCTCTAAAAGTGATAAAGGCCAAAGTCAGTTGGATAAACATGTAGCGGCCCAGTCAGACTAACAAGCCCACAGACCAAACTAACGCACAGATTTCTTTTCAAAAGAGGATTGTGAGCAAACCGTCCATCTGATTCACTAATCCTCATTCAGACAGAGAATGAGCTCTGGGCTCTGTTTTGTTTCAGGCCGAGCAGACGCACAGATGCTCCCAAGGCCTGCAGTAACCACCGCTATTATCAACAGAGCATTGTCTACAACCTCAGATGAAACGCCAAAGGGAATAACAACTAGTACCATTCGACCGGTCTTGTTTGCTCTGCCTCAAGCCAGTCATTATACCGATCCAGAAAAGATTCCTTTGTGATCATTTCGATTCTGAAAAATGTGTGTAACTTCTGCAAGACAAGCATTGGACTTAAATGCCTCTTCCCTGTCAAAACAGCTAAGGCCAACATGAATTTACAACATGAAACAGTTAGACCATCTGGGTCCTTCTGGTGAAGCTGATTGAACAAGGAAAGTGGTGCTGTTAAGATAGTAAAGAAGCACCACAGCATGTTAGGGACCATCCAAAATACATTTAAAGAGTTCACCTAAAAATAAAAATTCTGTTATTTATTACTCATCCTCATCGTTCCAAACCTGTAAGACCTTTGTTAATCTTCGTAACACATATTAAGATATTTTTTATAAATTCCGAACGATTTCTGACCCTGCATAGACAGGAATGCAACAATCACGTTCAAGGTCCAGGAAAGTAGTAAGGACACTGATAAAATAGTCCATGTGACATCAATGGTTCAACCTTAATTCTTGAAACTACGAAAAAACTTTTCATGCACAAAGAAAACAAAAATAACGGTACTGTCATGAACACAAGCCGAAGACTGACAGTGAAGAGAAGAAATTGTTGAATAAAGTCATTATTTTTGTTTTATTTGTGCTGAAAAATATTCTCATAGCTTCATAAAATTACGGTTGAACTACTGACATGGACTGTTTTAACAATGTTCTTACTACATTTCTGGGCCTCAAACATGTCAGTTGCGTTGACGTCTTGGGTCAGAAAGCTCTCGGATTTCATCAAAAAAAGATGTGAATATTGAGGGTGAGTATCTAATGACAAAATGTTCAAGAGTGTTTGGACAGGGTTACTTTTATTATCATACCTCTACATATTTTATAGACTACTATTCAAAAGCTATTTTACTTCCAGTGTTGGTAAGCATAAGATAATTAAAAAATATTAAAATAATCAAACTCCATTTAACCTTTTGTAGATAATTTCAGACACCAGTCTGCTTTTTATTTTTGGATAAACTTTAAGAAATTCAACATGCAATTCCAAGCTTTTCAGCTCCACATCTTCTCAGAACCAAGAACCATGAGCTAATACACTGTTAGATTGGGCAAAAGTAAAAAGAGGTGAATTCCACTGGCTTCAAAATGAACATCACAGTTACAAACACTATACTTGGATGTTAGAAATAATAGGTCAGAGACCTGAAACATCACTTTGATGTAACAGTAAGTAGCTGAAGAAAAGTAGCAGCTCAAGGCATCAAAAATAGAAGGCATCCATTAACTGAAGCCCGACGTAATGCAATCGGGCACTTGCGGTATAGACATCTCCATTAATTATAATGGTAGCAGTCTGACGATAAAGGTCATAATGGCCTTTGTATATGTAACCTGTCTGTTTTGATTGTCAACTATACTTTTGCTGCCTTGCAAGCACTCATATTTCCTGTAGGATATGCAAATAAAGATAGCTTTTGCTTTACATAATGTCAATTATTGAGATCATGGAAGAATATGAAAAGCTCTCATTATAGAACTATGGCGGTGAAGATCAGCAAACTCAAACCTGCTGTTTTAAAGAAGCTCAGTCGCAATGGATAGCCCTGAAAAGCCCAATTCCCACTCCACACATCTCTCTCTTAAAAATGCATGCGCAAAACCTCTCAATACTGCAGTCCTCTCTCTTTCACAGTACCTTGCTGTTTACCCAGATTAAGTCAAAGCTCAAATTGAGGTTAATACTTAGATAAACACATGCAGTCATGTAAAACAAGGTCAGGACAAGCAGCTCAGACCAGAGCTTCCGTTTTTTCAGTATTAATATAAAGCACTGTATCTCATAATGAAATTCCTTTAAAAAAGGTCCTTGCTCAGTGATTCGAGACAGTTGCACTGATCACACTGACCATTAGCTTCATATCTCTGTTGCCCAGTAGTTTAAAAGCAACCTTAGCCAGAAGAGCGCGCATATGTGTGTGTGTGTGTGTGTGTGTGTGTGTGTGTGTGTGTGCAACAAGCCTAAAGTATATTTCAGTTTTTACACAAACACTTAATGTATGCATAGTCTTTCAAAGTATACTCCATTTGACAGCATGTATTTTCATTCTGTTGCTGAGCACAAAAGATGATATTTTGAAGAATGTTGGTAACCAAACAGTTTCTGGTCACCATAGTCCAGGAAAAAATACTGTTGAAGTGAATGGGAACCATCAACTGTTTGGTTACCAACAATCTTCAAACAGCTTGAGGGTGAGTAAATGACAGAATTTTGGGGTGGATTATCCTTTAAATTTGACATCAGCAAAACTACACATATACATACTTTTACAAGTACTATGAAATATATGCATGCAAATGTATGCAAATAACCATAAAAGAATGGTTAACCCAAAAATGAAAATTTTGTCTTATTTACTCACTTCCATGGCATCCAATTTCGATATGCTGTACACACTTTATGTAAACTATTCCTTCAAGAAAAGACTCTTTATTATAGAGCAGGAAAAGCTCGTTCCATTTTAGATGCCTGTTATTAGCTTCCGCTCCAAATATTGCTTATTTCTTCATTTCTTGAAGAGGCATAGAGATAACAAACAGGTCTGAGCTAAATGGAGGACAGAATTTCTCACTTATTGCTCTCCGGTGACAAATGATGTGCACAAAAATTCCAACTTTTTATACGTTTCATTGCAGAACAAACTGACAACAGCAGCAATAGTCAAATTACTCTCAGCAGCAATTGCCTCTGGAGCTGAGACTAATAATGTTGGAGCCATCTATTTCTGGGAAAGGTAAATGAGCGCTGACAGCTAATTTCAGCATTCGTGAGGAAAACTGTTGGAGGATTAGTTCACACAAAAATGACAAATCTTTAATTTGCTCATCCTCATGTTGTTCCAAACCCAGCTGACTTTCTTTCGTCTGTGGAACATGAAAGTAAGAATTCTGTACTGGAGGCTCTCAATGTAATAAAGATTAATGAAAGCTAAAGCTTTCAAGCTTCAAAAATGACTAAAAAGCACCATAAATGTGGTCCATGTTCCATATTCCTAGTCCATATTCCTAGTAGCTTCAAGCGAATAAGCAGAAATTTCATTTTTCACTGATAATTTTCTTCTCCAGTAAGCTACAATCATTGAACCAGTTTGAGAATTGATTCTGATTCATTAAAAGTTCCTCACTGAGGTTTTATAAACGCATCATGTTTAAAAGACCAGACCAAAAGAAGAATTTGGTTATGAATCAGACATAGTTGAAATATCAAGAACGCGTCAAGAAAAGCTAGTGCAGATGTCAAATTGTCAGTGAATAATGACTTTACTTCTGCTCTTTTGCTCTGTTCCTTACACAAGCCTGACTTGAAATATAATGCAAAAGTTTTATACAGTGCAAAAAGGTATGCTATTTTAATTCAAAACAGAATACATTTAAGTTTGTTAGATGTTGAAATGAAAATACTGATGCCAGGTTTCTGTGAAATTCAGTAAATCTCTTTAATGCACAGGCAAATGCGATCTGTCCTCGGTTTGATTACAGACATACTGCATAAAGATGCCAAAGAGAAAAATGGTCTATTTCGAAGATTAATGTTTAGACATGAAATATGATTGTTGTTACATTTTCCAGCATACTGAGCATAAAAAGCAGATGTCTAAAAATGATATTTGGGAGCAGCTAATATTGTTTGAACACCACAACGTGGTTTCACGGCCGAAAATCAATTGCACTTATGGTCAAAATGACAATGCACCCATCAGAGGGGAATCCTAATAATAACTGAGCAAAGTTTAAAGCCTGCAGTTTTATAGATGTTTTTAAATTACAGGTCACGGTGACTTCTACAGTCCTATTGATTTCCCTCAGCAATAGAACTCAAGCCAGCCAGGAAGGGGAGTGACCATCTGTCCAATGCTGCAACTGCTGACACTGCTGGTAAATGGGCTCAGCTTGCCTAAAACACCCTGATGTCTGAAGACTGGTGGTCACTTCTGTGCCTAGGTGCTTTAAACGCTAATAGTGGAGCTAAAACATTCATTGACCCCCACATAGATTTTGGCTTAGGTAACCAAAGTTAATTAAAAAAGTTAATTAATGCTGAAGAAACTCAAATATAGAAGGTCAGGGAAGCATTCGGGACAAAAAAAATGAGAGTGAATAAAGCTAGAGGAAGAGGACATATTTAAAAGACAATGGAGGACAGCTCTGTGTAATATACTATGTTCCTACACACACTGAAGAAGTATTTGTGCTGTAGAATTTCCCTCAGGGGTGCTGAACGCATGGGAAGAAAATAGAGAGGAGAAGTACAGTAAACAAAAGAGGTAGAGAGGGGGACAACTAGGGCTAGTATTGTCTTGAGTAGTCAAAATTCGTTCCTGACTTGAAGCAAAAATTCTGGTAATCACTGTATCTCATTCCGGACAAAAAGAGAGAATGAATCAGACCTTGTTTAATGGTATTAGGGCTGTCACTAACAATTATTTTGGTAATCGAGTAGTCTGTCGATTATTCTGACGATTAATCAAGTAATCGAATGATTATAATTCTTTTGTAGCAATAAAAATAGACCTAAGTGAACAATAAAGTATCAAAAGCAAGTAATCATATGGTTTTACTGAAAAAAACTGGTAAAATACATAATATATTATAAACAATAGAGCTAACATTATGCATTATAACAAATGACTGCAGAGGGCGCCAGTGGTCTGACGACTGTTTTTACACTTTACTGCACGATCTTTAATATTTGTCCATTTCTTTATGATAGAAAAGCTACAGCCACTGTAATTTCTTGTATACGTGGACATCAAAACGTGTAAACTCAGAGCGAGGGTTTAAACTTATTTTGAAATCACAATAAACAGTTAGCATATTGAGAAAACACTGATGTATTCTCCTGCGTTTGTGTAGGTTTATAAATGATTTACCTTACAAATCTGATAAAATAGCATACGTCGCATTCCCAGATGAATGCTATAATACAACATATGTTTTTCATAATAATAAGGTGTTTATAAAAAAAATCACCCTCACAAAGGTAAAAAAAAAAAAATGCCCCTGAAAATCAGTTACGAGGGGCACATATTGCCCCTTAAAGGAAAAGTTAATTTCTGACCCTTGGTGTAGAATTTAAAAAAAAAAAAGGGTTTGTTTTGCAAAATAACATTTAACATACTCTAAATCCATGCAAATATCACCAAATGTCAGTTTAAAATACACATTGATTAAAAACTTAAAACTTCAGTCTATAATAACAATAATATTTCTTCATATAATTTTGTAATTTACAATAATTATTATTAGTACAGATCCTAGTGCACAGGAGGAACCCACAACAAAAAGTCATGATACAGAAAACAAGAATGGAGAAGGAAAAGAGAAGCAAATTGCAAGGTGAGAAAGGAGATGACACCTACAACGACTCCTCCATACCCTACAGTGGGATGTCGTTTGCAGATTGGGTTGGAGAAAGAAGGGAACTGGAGAAAGCAGTTGGAACAGATTAAACCAAAGAAGAAAAGGATAAATTGATGCAGTCTAAAAAAGCTTCTGTTGAATTATCACAGTCACACATGCTCGAGAAAGAAAATGAGACTGGTTATAGTAGTGCCCTTTAAAAGTCTTCAGGGAGATTCTGTGGCAAAACTGGTCGGATAAAAAATAACAGCTTTATGAATGCTAAAGTGCATTGAGAAGTAACTTCTTCTTTTCATAAAATGAAATCCGAAAACCGTTAAATAAAGTATCAAAAGAGTTCAAATAAAAAGTTCTAAAACACTTTGTGTATCAGCTTGCATCTATCATAAATTGTGATTTGTTTGTGTTACTTAACTTAAATCTCGCAGCATCACTGGTTCAGTTACTTCTGGAGCGCTGCAGGCAGTTGCTCACACCGTCTTCAAACTCAAAGGCACTGCTGTTTGCAAACGAGAAGATCAGAGAAGTGGCTTTTCGCTCAGCATCTCTCAGAAAAACATAGACAGTACGGCTGTCTTCCACTGAGAAAATGCTAATCACTACTTGCAATGCAGGCTTTTAAAAAGCAATAGTAGGCATATTTCCATTACAGATTTGCGCAAAACTTTGGCGATATTATATAAGTGTCGATTTCCATTAACTGACGTTATGCGACTAAAACTGTAAATGCAAAAAAGCAGTTTAGTTTCCATTGCAATTTTGCGAAATATTCCTTTTTCGAATTGCCTGAATAACCACCACCTAATGCCAGCGTAACAACGTTTTTGCGATATCTGGGAGTTATGGCGAAATCGACACGTTTCCATTTGGCGTATTTTAAAGGAGAACTCCACTTCCAGAATAACAATTCACAAATAATTTACTCACCCCCTTGTCATCCAAGATGTTCATGTCTTTCTGTCTTCAGTCATGAAGAAAATATTTTTTTTGAGGAAAGCATTTCAGGATTTTTCTCCATATGATGGACTTCATTGGTGCCCTGATTTTAAACTTCCAAAATGTAGTTTAAATGCAGCTTTAAAGTGCTCTAAATGATCCCAGCCGAGGAAGAAGGGACTTATCTAGTGAAACGATCGGTCATTTTTTTTGGAAAATAAAAATTTGTATACTTTTTAAGCTCAAAAGCTCGTGTAGCACAGGCTCTGGGATGCGCATTCACGTCGGAAGGTCACGTGGACGTAGGCAGAACCACAGACCTAGAGTTTACAAAGCGAACGTGCAAAGACTAAGAAAGTGCAAGTAAGTCAAACGCTGTTTACAAACAAATAGGTACAACGATGTCGGATGATTCTGAGTTTTTCTACATACTCTACCTTTTTGAGTCTGAGTACACAGTTGAACTTGTGGTGATTCGAAGACGTGATTCGTAGTACTGATGGGAAGTTCGGATCATTTTACCAACTCGAACCTTTGAGTCTCGTTCAGCAAAATGAACAAATCTTTTTTTTCGAGTCATTTCGTTCATTTTAGCAAAATCAGCATCACGTGACAGCCCCATAAGATGAACGAATGACTCGAAAAACCCGAAGACTCGAAACAGGTGAACTAATTCCAGTACAGAACCTAACAGGATGTTGCGCATGCACGACTGAACAAATCACTCCCCGAGACGACTTGTTCTTCCCGAGTCACATTAAAGATTTGTTCAAATTGAACGAATCGTTCAAGAATGACCCGTGGACGCGCATACCAGAGCCTGTGCTACACGAGCTTTTGTGCTTAAAAAGTATACAAATTTTTCTTTTTCGAAAAACAATGACCGATCGTTTCGCTAGATAAGACACTTCTTCCTCAGCTGTGATCGTTTAGAGCCCTTTGTAGCCGCATTTAAACTGCATTTTGGAAGTTCAAATTCGGGGCACCAATGAAGTCCATTACATGCAGAAAAATCCGGAAATGCTTTCCTTAAAAAACATAATTTCTTTACGATTGAAGACAGAAAGACATGAACATCTTGGATGACAAGGGGGTGAGTAAATTAATGGTAAATTGTTGCTCTGGAAGTGGACTTCTCCTTTAAATTTGCAAATCCTGAAAGGTAATGGAAACGCAGCTTGTGTCTCCAGGTAGACACTGCCCTTTTGCACTTATCCATTATCAACATGCCTTCCTCAAATTCTCCAAGCATATGGTTCTCTGAAGACCAATCACAGCTGACTGCTCATATAATGCGTTGATGGCTACATTTATGACGCAAAGCCAAGTAACTTCACTTTTTCCATTAAAAAACTTCTGCAAATATCAAGGAGTGGAAATTGGATAACAGTGCACCAGAACAATAAATGTAAACTAGAAATATTAATATCAAAGTATTAGTTTGACCTTTGCACAGTTCTAAAACATAAATCATAAAAAAAACATAAAAAACAAAAAAACATGTACATAAATTTGACTGAGAGCACTGTAAATGTAGAGAACAAAGGTGGGAAAAATATATAGATATATTAAAAAGTGTTTGGAAGTAGATTTTAGTACAATGCGATAACATTAGCATTTTCAGGAAAAAGATATCTCTTGGTCAAGATGACTGGAATACAACATGAGGGTTAAAGACGTTGAGCCATAACGCAATGCTGGATGACAAGGCTTAAAATGACGTGTTTGAAACTTTAAATCAACTAGAACAATGTTTCTGTCTGAGCAAATGTGTCTTTTTTAGGCCTCTGTACTCACATCAGTTTAATGCTTCCTCTTTTATAAATAAATGAGAATGTGATCAAGATGAGCAGAAAGAACAAGTTCTACATGAAACCTGACGGGGAACTTTGACGAACAAAAGCTACATCCGCATCCCAACAGGCATCACACAATGTACTTGGGCACATTAACATTGATGTAAATGGGTGTTTCAAGTCTTGCCACATTAGTCACTGCTAACATTGCTCCCATTACTTAGATTATATTGCATGAGCTTGTGAGTTCATAATGTCAGCAAAGAATAAGTGGGAGTATTCATGAAATCTGCATATGGCCTGTGGCATATGCTCAAGGTAATACAATATAAATTTCTTCCTAATTAAATAAAGGTAGAGATGAGACAGAAACAATGCCTTAGATCTAGGCCATCACAAAGAGCTGTTTCAACCTAATTCATAATTTTGAAACAAGCCTCATTTTCAACATTGTACTGCACAGGTAGCCTACTTGTCCTTCGCTCTTTTTCTATGCACCACTGGAAAATCCCTCCTAACTTTTAATGGTGACAATAAAAGTTTAATCAAAGGCAATTTCACCTCTTTATTTAAAGGCTTGTCTGAAAACTGCTTTATGGGCACATTTATAAGCAGATTCACAAACAGAGAAGCAATTAACTTAATGAATTATACTCAAACTGCAAACAAATGCTGCTGATAAAATCTAAACGAATGTTTTTAAATCTGTCTCAGATACACAAAAGACAAGTCTAGAAATGTTTTGCTCCTGAAGGTTTGAGTACAACACAGTGTCTATACATCCAAGTTATTTACATGACATTTACACTACCATTCAAAAGTTCGAAGTTGGTATGATTTTTAATGTTTTTGAAAGAAGTCTACTATCTATGGAAGCCCATTTCCACCACTGAATAAAAGATAAAAAAGGTAATTGCAATTTCACAGTTCAGAGAAAAAAGTAAGAATTGCGAGATACAAACTCACAATTATAAGAAAAAAAGTCAGAATTGAGAGATACAAATTCGCAATTACAAGAAAAAAAGTTAGAATTGCAAGATACAAACTCACAATTGCGAGAAAAAAGTCTGAATTGCGAGATACAAATTTGCTGTTACGAGAAAAAAAAGAATTCTGAGATACAAAGTCAAGAACTGCGAGAAAAATTGTGATTAAAAAAAAGTGAGAATAGCGAGATACAAAGTCAGAATTGTGAGATACAAACTTGCAATTGCGAGAAAAAAGTCTGAATTGCAAGATACAAACTCACAATTATGATAAAAAAAGTCTAAATTGTGAGATACAAACTTGCAATTGCAAGAAAAATTATTTCTTGCAATCATGAGTTTATTTCACACAATTCTGAGTAAAAAGGTCAGAATTGTGACTATATCTCACAATTCTGATTTTATAACTCACAATTGCGGGATTGTATCAAGCAATTCATATTTTATTTCTCAGAATTGGAAGTTTATATCTCGCAATTCTACGAAAAAAGTAAGAACTGTGAGTTTATGAAGCATTTCTGAGAGAAAAAATGTCAGAATTGTGAGATAAAAAGTCGCAATAACATTTTATTATTATTATTATTATTATTATTTAAATATTATTACATTTTAACTCTTTTCCATTTTAATATATTTTAAAATGGTTTTATCATGTGCTTGCAACGCTGAATTTTCAGCATCATTACTCCAGTCTTCATTGGCACATGATCATTCAGAAATCATTCTAATATTTAAAAATTCTAATATTTTTTTCAGTATTCCTTGATTATTAGAAAGTTCAAAAGAACAGCATTTATTTAAAATAAAAATCTTTTGTAAAATTATAAATGTTTACTGTCACTTAATATTTAATATGTGACCCTGGACCACAAAACCGTAGGTATATTTGTAGCAATAGCCAAAACTACATAGTATGGGTCAAAATTATTGATTTTTCTTTTATGCCAAAAATCATTAGGAAATTATGTAAAACTCATGTTCCATGAAGATATTTTGTAAAATTCCTACTCTTAATATATCAAAACTTAATTTTTGATTAGTAATATCCATTATTAGGAACTTCATTTGGACAACTTTAAAGGTGATTTTCTCAATATTTTTTTTTTTGCACCCTCAGATTCCACATATTCAAATATTTGTATCTCGACCAAATATTGTCCTATCGTAACAAACCATACATCAGTTGAAAGTTTATTTATTCAGCTTTCAGATGATGTATAAATCTCAATTTCGAAAAATGTACCCTTATGACTGGTTTTGCGGTCCAGGGTCACATATGTGCTTGATAAATAAAAGCATTATTTTCTTTAATAAATAAATCAATAATTAAAAGATCCATAGTGTAGATCATACAAAATGCAGTTTTATCACAACTTCTTTCTATTTTGCTAATTTTACTGCAGTTACATACTCGTCAACTATTATCAGGGTAACTAGTGACAACCAGAAGCTCTCATAATATGTTCATTTTGAGCAACAACATATCCATTGCTTCATTCTAATGGGAGAAAAAAAAATACACGTTTCAAGAAAATGTCTTCACATTCACACATATACTGCAGATAAACGGATGGATGCACATTGAGACAGACAGACCAACAAGTCATTTTCAAGTGTGGTTTCGCAAGACGACAAGCTTTGTATAAATGTTTGCACACATTAGAATCAATAGTCTCAACAATGCATGCTAGGATTTTTCCTGTCATTCAGTGCAGTGAGCACGCCTTCACATCGGAAAGTCTCTCCGTCTAGTCTGGGTGCTTTATTACTGCTTGTTTGTCTTAGCAAACAGAGCCCCTCGCCTCAGCCTGGAGACACCATAGCGACCAGATTCGCTGAGATCACGCACACAGGGCGTTCTGAAAAGCTGACACAGGGCAAATCTGCTCTCCTGGTACTCACTATAAAGCACTTTATTTATGTACAACGCTAGTCCATTTGAGTATTATAACAGCAGCTAAAGAATTAGAAACATTTGTTGTTGAATGAATGCAAGAAATAGCTGCTACCCGTTTACTGTACACAATGCATATAAAATATCAGTGTCATATTACATGAAAACAGAAAGCATGTGACCCTTTCAAAGCACTGTTTGACTAACACGTTGGCTTGCAGTGCTGAGAAAAGCCCTGACATGATCGTGGTGACTGTAATAGGGTTGCACACTTCCCTGTCAATCAAAAGATGGACTTCTAAATGCAGCCTCTGTTGCCCTTTCACACCCATTTGGTTTCTGCTTACGGCTACTGTTACAATTCTGTACGGCATGGAAACATCTACACTGCGAGCGAGCAAATAAAACACTGCCATTATGATCAAGGAAGCCGTCTAAACAGTCAGCTTCATTGATTAGAATGGGAACATTCCAGTTTGTGGCTTCGCTAGCAGTATAAACAGGGTGTTACAATGCGCTGCTGACTGTGAGGGACAGGGTGCATTAAAATGTTTTGTTGTTACACGCTGGCTGAGCAGAATTTATCACTCAAAAGTACGCTTACAAACACCATTACAAGAAATTAATCTAAGAAATGACATGCCTGTTTGGGATTTTTGCAATGCAAAATTTGAGAAAACTTTACTTTTGAGTTTGAAGAGCTTAGAACATTGTTAACTATAAATATATGCAGACCGGCTTGATTTGGCTTGATTGATGTGAACATTTTTGCTTGGCTTTTGTGAAGAGTCACATGACAAGAGAAAAGGAAGTAAGCAAGTCATCATAATAGAGCTACAACTGCCTTGTGTGTTATATATAACAGCAAAAAGTAATGCATTTTCTCTTAGATCACAATTTTTAAAATCCAAACATTCATTTACAGTACATTTACAGTTTATTTGCAACTTCCTACTGGGTCTTGTTGACCAACTGAGATATTTTTTACTCCCACCGGTTACAGTTGTGACCAGGAATAAAATACTTCCCACTACAGTTTTGAGGCTTTAGCAAAAAAATAACACATGCGGTTTGATTCACTGAGCTATCCTAGGAGTACAATCACTTAGTAGAATATAAATAGGATCAAATGAAAAACTCACTTGGCATAATTTGAAACAATTCACAAAAACTGTTTAGATAAATTTAACATGTATTATACATTAAATTTCTAACAGTTTGCCCTTTCTTTTACATTCTGATGCTACTGCAGTATGTAATCAACAATTATACAATGTTTTTTATGTTTAGTTTATGGTTCAAAAGTATGCAGGGCTTAAAAATGCTACTAAAACATAACTAAAATGCTACTAAATGTGACAAAATGTCCTGTATGTGCAAATTTCATTTTATACATTACATTTGCTATAGGCCTATTTAATTAAATCTAGACGTAGGTTTGGATAGTGTACTTAATTGGCATATCTGATTCAGGTGAGTAAATTGTAATAGCATGTGAATAATACAATGACTTTCAGGGAGTTGGCTAATTTAAAGAAATTTCAACTTTTTAAATGAAATTTCAACTTACCAGACTTTTAAGTGTTTGCCATTTACACCACTAGCGCAGTTAGCTAAATGTCAATTATTAAAATAGGCTAAAAATATTTCAAAAAAAACTTTTGTGCTAATATATATAATATATATGTATAACCAAAATTATTTTATGGTCCACACCAACACGATATCAATCTGTTTATTAAAAAAATGCACCACCGCTTTGTTATGTGTTGCTTTATATGCTCAAACTCTTTAAAGTCGGGTGGATTCTGATTGGCTGCCGATCCTCAGTTTTAAAAAAAAGTTCTGAAAGTGATTCCAACCATATTATTCCTCTGTGGCATCATTATAGCTGCAATGTGGACTGCCCTAATCTCACAGAATTAGAACAATAACGTTATAGTTATCATTATACTGTAATCCTTAATGTAAAAGGACCTTATTTGGTAACAAGTGAAAATATGTGTTTTGACTTTTCAGTCAATAATGAATGTCATGTTGAAATATATACAGTTTATGTTAGACAAAAAACCCCACAACCTTTTGTTCGACTAGCTTTCGGGGTTTGAAGCTGATTTAGGCACAGCTGCCACAAAAACCCAGTCCACCGCCAACTCGCACCCTGCAACTGGAATATATGACATAAATTTGATAACACGCAGTGCTACATTTTGTTTAATTTATTTATTCATTTATTATTATTATTATTATTATTATTATTTTTTAGAAAACCCCATATCTTTATAATAGTAGAAAACATTGCCTATGCAAAACAATTCCGGGGCAGATATGATTCTATATTAAAAAGAAAGTTAATTTTCTAACACTGGGTTTCATCCAGCAACAAGAACCGAGAAAATATCTCAATGTCATAAAGTCCAAAGTTGTATCTTATTACAAAACTTTATTATTTACTTCTTATAAACGTACAGATCCTAAAAGCCTTTTCAACCTATCATTTAAATATAAAATCGAGCACAATAGTAATTGCAGACAAAGAATAACGGCACATTAAAGACGGGAGGCGCTCCGACAATGAGGATGGAAGGTCTACAGTCCGCAGTTAGTCGAACCAATGCTTTTTATTATTATAATAAACCATGCGTGTGCAAAACAACGCCCGTTAACACGCGGATAACCTTCCGCTATTATTCTGTTAAAAAGCAAACCTTTATTTAACAGAATATGAGCTGGTTAGCCGGTATGCTAGCAGGCTGCAGATGGGAGGCACTGGCCATCACCTCGGTGCTGGAATAACTGTAGATTTATACAGCTGAGGGATGCATTAGACAGTCGCTTCAGGAGATTTACCTGTATATCTTTCATCTGAAATCTGATTTTTTCCTATTTTAAATCCTGATAATCAGTGCAATAAGGCTAGGATGCACAAGCCTCGCCTTTCTGACACATCTAATAACGGTTTGCTTGTTCCAAAGTGGCTTCCATAGATCCTACCTTCAGTGATGACAGCCCCGGTACAGGAACAAAACACTTCCGAGGAAATACGATGGTGTGATTTATTTCCAAACGGACGGCTTTCCAAACCTAGCCAGTAAGTTGAAACAACCCAGAAAATCCGCCGGTTCGCCTCTGAAGTGATGGGAGCAGAATGAATCCACGCGTTGCTGTGGGTATCTAGGAAATGCTCGTCTCTCTGCCGCTCCCTGCCAAATAATGACCCCTCCCACCGAATCCCCAGCCACACACACGACAGGTGCTGAGTATGCGCGCTCCCTTCTTGCTAAATAGTGAGCCGCGCGGTGGCTATGTAATGCGCCTGCGCTGTGAACGCGGAGAGAAAGAGCGCAGCCTGGGATGGGCGGGGCGAAGATGGTGCTGCGCATCTTTGTTAAATAGTGATGCTCAGCTGGAGGATGGAGCGCGTGCTCAGTGATGTATGCTTATTGTTTTTTTTCTGTGTTTATGTAAAGCATATATTTACGAACGTCTATCTTGAATAATATGGATTGTTTTACTATAATCAAAATTATACAAATGCTGGGTTAAATACAACCCAAGCGCTGGATGAAATATGGACAAACTCAGCAAGTGGGTTGTTTTGACCCAAAAACTGGGTAGTTTTATTTAACTTAACTATTATTTAAAAATTACTATATGTGACCCTGGACCACAAAACCAGTATTTATTTTTTGAAACTGAGATTTCTACATAATTTGAAGGCTGAACAATTAAGTTTTCCATTAATGTATGTTTTTTTTGTTGTTGTTGTTGTTGTTGTTGTTGTTGTTGTTTGTTTGTTTTGTTTTGTTTTTTTAGGATAGGACAATATTTGGCCGAGATACAACTATTTGAAAATCTGTAATCTGAGGGTGCAAAAAATCTAAATATTGAGAAAATCACCTTTAAAGTTCAAATGAAGCTCATAGCAAAGTATATTACTTATCAGAAATTAAGTTTTGATATATTTACAGTAGGACATTTACAAAATATCTTCATGGAACATGAAATGAGTTTTGGCATAAAAGAAGAATCGATAATTTTGACCCATACAATGTATTTTTGACTATTGCTACAAAAATACCCATGCTACTTGAGACTGATTTTGTGGTCCAGCGTGAAATGAAATGAAATTAAAAATTAAATTAAAAATCAGACATATAATTACTAGAGGCATCAGCTATAATCAAAAGGTGACCATTTATTAATAAGCTATTTAAAAATATATATTTATTATTTAATTATTATTTATCCAACTTATGTTCATTTACTGAACATATTAATAGACATTAATTTCCAAACTATTTTGGGTTTATTTTAAGCAAGTAATACAGCAATTTTTAAGCAATAGTTGAGTTAAATAAAACTACTCAGTAAAACATTATTAACTGGTTGGTAAAAACAGCCCATTTGCTGGGTTTGTCCATATTTCACCCAGCACTGAGTTGTTTTTATCTTAGTATTTTTTAGAGTGTAAATATGAGTTTGTGTAATTAAAATTACAAAAAAAAAAGCAAAACCTTATTAACAAAAATAATTATTAGTTGATAGTTGTTGTTTTTTTTATGGTCAGTAAAGATTAAAGATACTAATATTTATAAGGCCTGGTGGCTGATTTAATGGCGATATACAGTGCACTGTAGGCCTATGTCACTATTCATTATCAGTATAGTCAATATATATTGCAATTAAAATAATTATTGAGTCTATCTGATCTGGGATTTTACACTTAAAATTTACTGAAAGCACAAAATGTGCACTGGTAGATTTTGTGACTCATACTAGTCAAAATGACCACTTTTCTGAAATGCCTAATCGACCACACTCAAAGAAATTAACTCTTTCACCATTGACAAGCTTCCTTTTTAGTGAACACTGAAATTTCTTTTAATCATGCTCAAATAAAACAAAACAAAAAAAAAATAGATTGATGAGTTGATCAAGGTAAGGCTTGAATACTGTACAAGTAACTGCCGTTGTATAGAGCTGAGTAAATATTCAAAAAACCCATACGGTTATATCAACACGGAAGAAAGTAAATAACAATTTTCATTTCTTTAACAACTATTCCTATACATTTTTGAATACAGGCCACTCTCTGTCCCTGGTGAACCCGGGGATGTGGACGTCATTGTTCTTTCAGGCGTATGTTTACCATGTTGTGCCACGCTGTGTCAGTTATACATCAGAAGACTGTCAGGACCACAGGGACAAAGATATTCATAATAACAATGTTACACAAATCCTGACCTCTCCAAATCCTGACCATTGAGCTCTCGACAACGATAAACGCAGTATTCCAATTTGATTATATTAGATAGTCCACATATTATTAAATGTGATTTCACTGGACAGATTTAAAAAAAACACTGAATGGTGACTACACTGTCTGAAAGCTTATACAACCTTACTGGCGTAACAACAGTGTGCTTGCTTTTTTTTTGCTGATACACACACTCCCACCTTGCCAGAGATTGGCAGTATGCATAATAAATGTGCTGAATAAGTGAGATGTTTACATATTCATAAAGCTGTAGTAAGCGAGTACCAGTATAGCAGAAAGACCTTCCGTCTGTTCAAAAACACAGACAATTTTGGAAGGTCAAGCGCATTGTAAAAATAATTAAAATCTAATGCATGCACATTTAGACTACGCTTTGTTAAAGAAATGGTTCACAATACAATAAAGGTATAGTTCACCCAAAAACGAAAATGTGCTTTAATTTACTCACTTTCAGGCAAACCAGGATGTAGATGAGTTTGTTCCTTCGTAAGAACAGATTTGAATAAATTTAGCATGACATCACTTACTAACACCAGTGGATCCGCTGCAGTGAATGGGTGCCGTCAGAATGAGACTTCAAACAGCTGATAAAAACATCACAATAATCCACAAGAAATCCACACAATTCCAGTGTATCAATTCACATCTTGTGAAGTGAAAAGCTGTGTACTTGCAATAAACAAATTCATCAAGGAGTTTTAACGTTAAACTGTCGCTTCAGGCCAAAGTATTAGTCCATAATCCATAATGACGCATCAAAATTTGGACTGTTTTCACTGGAGAAAGCAATATACTGAATAGATGACTTGTATTTTAGCAAGCAACAGTTTGAAGTTAAAACAGATTAATGATGGATTTGTTTATTATAAATATGTAGCTATTCACTTCACAAGACAATTACTTGTGCATTACTGTGATGTTTTTATCATCTGTTTGGACTCTTATTCTGACTGCACCCATTCACTGAGATGATCTATTGTGAGCAAGTGATTTAATGCTAAATTTATCAGTTCAGAAGAAGAAACAAACTCATCTACATCTTTGATGGCCTGTGGGTGAGTCAATTTTTCAACAAATTTTCATTTTTGGGTGAATTATCCTTTTAATAAATCGATTAAAAATAAGACTCTGACATGACATCTAAATCTAGCCACATGTCATACTGAGTTCAGCACACATGACAACCTTTGCTCACAGCAGTCTGGCTGATGCAAATCAACAAACGCCCTTCAAAAATTCTTTTTTGGCTTATTGAAATCAATGCACAGAAAATTCGTTCTAAACTACCTAACCACAAAATCTGAAGGTCACAAGTAACATTCTGCTTCAGTTGCATCACATTTCAGACTATGTTTACAGACACAGACACATGCTCATCAGTACTACACAGGTATCCGCTGGAGCGCTGTACGTTTGCTGAATTCAAAGACAAAACGCATAGCCTAGAATAAGCAGGCAATTACAAAAAGCTGAAGTTGTGCTTTGCATGGGAAACAGGATTAAACTTGAGTTCCAGCCAAAATTTTAGGTCAGTTGTGAGTGACTTTAATGCACCCTTTGGGACGCAATAAACTTAAACATGCTTGCTGAATTGCGTGAAAATTAACCGGTGGGGTCAGCACAGGTGGCTTTACAGTTCAGTCATAAATATTATAAAGCTGCACCATTACCCTTTGCCTTCTGTTCTACTATGAGGGAAAAATTCACGGTCACACACCGCTGTCTTGGGTCTGGCTGTATGACAGCAGCCCAGCTCAGACTGTTTGAGTTTTGAAGTTAGTGGGCAGCATCCAGGGCTTTCTGTGGAGATTATGGCTGTCTGAGGGAGAGTCTTAGTCCTGCCCAACCCCTCTCAGACCCACCATCTGCTGCCTTCCGCTTGCTTCATCTGGAACAAATCAGCTATTGAGAAGACAAAAATCTGAGCCAAACCTGATTTGTGTTTGTTAAGTATGTACATTTGCTTCTAAATCACTAATGATGTAATGATAACTATATGTAATTCCATATATTTTCAATTAATTTTTTATTACAATTACAGTTAGTATTGGTTTGAACTCTCCACTCAAAATATCCATGCTTTGCATTTGACATGCATTTTGGTCATAAAAACTTTTTTTACAGAATTTATTCATCTAGCTTCATTTAAAAATACCAGTCAGACTTAAATGGATTTGAATAGGATTTGAAATCACATATGAATGTAGCTCGAAACGGATTTGCAAATGTAGTTCATGTGGTTCACTGCCTTTCAGATCTAAATATGACCGGATTTCAATTGGATTTGCACAAAAATCGAATTTGGGCTGAAGAGGCTGAACTAGGCTTATGTTGCATAGTTCTAGTCAAACAAAACAATTCACTAGTACTGTATATAATCATGTAAAAATTTGTTTTCTGTAATAAATGTTATAATAAATTGTTTTCTGTAATAAATGCAGTATATGCAGACATGATTATATACTGAGGGGCCCAATCTGCCCATCTGTTGAGTACACAAGTTAAAAAGCCACCATGTGGCCCAGTTGGACACCAAAATGCTAATCATATCAGGGTGGAGTCATAATACGGGATTATTGCATCATCACCCTGCTCTACCGACTAACCTTCCACTGAGATTCTATTGGTTATCAAAATAATGAGTTTAAAGCAAAAGGTAATCAGCAGAAAGATTTATAAAATAATCCGTAGTACCGTAGTAGAGACTAAAAACAAGGAGTTTTGCCAATACATGAGGCTGAATTGTTACACATTTACCGCTGGTCTTTTGGTAGACGCCATAAGAGATTAGTTCAATTTGATTTTATAGGAAGCAGAGGACTGGTGGGACAGCTGTAATAGTACATCTAGTGATGCAATACTGGGTGTGTAGACTGCAATTTCGGCCTTTCAGAAATGTGTGGTTTTCCTTCTGTCACAGCACACACCTGTGGATACAAAAAGAGAGAAAACTATTATTGTGTGTGAGAAGATGCTGCCCGCTGTGATAAATCCCTTGAGTATTTCACATGCCTGCATGAAATGAAAAGCATATTGTCAAAAAAAAAAGCAAAAAAAAAGCACAGAGCATAATGCTAAGACTCCACTCACTGAGAAATAAACATGTGCAGGAGGAGCTCTGACTTAGGCTTGACCGAAATAATGGCCAATCAACTGCCATCATTATGTGTTCCATATGAAACATAAAGAAAAGTTCAGTCAGTTTAATCACTCAGCACCTGGTTTAATCAAATCAATGAGCAAAAACAGCTTTCTAATGCCACTTAACGTTAGCAGACATCCTAATCTGTATTAAAATAAAGAATTAAAGTTAAATTAAATTAAATAGTATAAAATACTATTTCAGTCTTTGTGCTGGTAGGTGTTAATAGGTAATAATTTACTAGACATTTTGGACCGAAATTTTTTTCCACATTTTTTTTTATTTGATTGTAGTAAAACTTTTTATTAACACTTTACAGTGTCATTTGTTAACATTGGTTAATGTATTAACATGAATGAACAATAAACAATACACGTATTACACTATTTATTCATCTTTGTTAATGTTAGTTAATGAAAATACAGTCGTTCATTGTTTGTTCGTGTTAGCTGACAGTGCGTTAACTAGCCTAATGCTAACAAACACAATTTGTGGTTTTAAAACTGCATTAGTAAATGATGGAATTAACATTGGCAATGTTCACACAGCAGCAGAATACGGTTGTCAGCCCTGCATTCGAAACCTTAATACGGTTACGGGTGTGACAATCGCATTCTACAACCGAACTCGCACAGACATTTTAAGGACTCACAACCGCATTCTCTGAAAAGACGCGCTGTGTGAATATAACACTTGACAAATAGTTGTCCGTCACGTCATACAGTGCGAGAGACCCGTGTCTAACTTGTGCTAGTTTCGTTAACTTACAGTGACGGAGAAATAAGCTGTGTGTCATTAAAGTTTTACATCCAGTCTCCACCGAAGCCGTTGCCGTACTTTTTGTGCATTGCGCGCAACTCAAATGCTCCGCTTTCCACCCAAATATAAAAGCTGCGGTCGGTTAATGAAGATTTGATGGATGAACTCGCGGCTCGATTGGACTCTTGTCACGTCAGAAAGTGATAAGACTTTCAGTTCTATGGACATCGCCATCTTAGATATTACTTTTTATCACTGTCGCGGTTAAAGGATTACAGGCTTGAATCCCGTTGCACGTTTATACGGACAGTATTTGAGACGCTACTGTAAACTCCTGTGTGAACGGGACATTTCGAGACTCCCACCGGTAAGTAAATGCGGCTGTAAATCCCAAAAACTGACAGTGGCCACGTTCACACAGTCAGCTTTTTACATTAAAATGTAAGTTATTCCTGTGATTGCAAATTTTAAGAATTTTCAGCATCATTACTCCAGTCTTCAATGTCACATGATCCTTCAGAAATCATTTTAGTATCCTGATTTGGTATTCAAGAAACGTGATTATCAGTCTTAAAACAGTTATTACTGTTGAAACCATGATGCATTTTTCAGGGGTCTTTGCTGAATAGTAAGTTTAAAACCATTTTGCCCCCATAAATGTAAACACAATAATGTTTGTGTGGTCCAACACTGGCTCAACCAATAATGTGTTTTTGCCACTACAGGCTAATTGTTTCACTTTAGTCACACCTGATGTGAGACGGCATTTATCGTCAACACCCAAGCACTCTCTGCGTGACTATTGTACTCACTAAGAGTCCACACTGCCATAGAGTCATTCATTATTACCAGAGCTAGTTATTCATTACCTTCCACATCCATGAGCAGAGCTCTCAGGTCCACAGCATGCTCATCATGTGCTAATGACCTTACCTTACTCATCCAGCTATAGCAGTCACTCCAACTTCAAAGCTATTCCAGGATCAACATTTTCACACAAATGGAGACTGCTTGAAGGCAAAGGCTGAATATTGTGATGGTTATAATAAAACAATAATTCACAAAAAAAATAAATAAATAATAAAAAGAAAGAAACAATGTGAGGGCTGGTGCTGTAAATGACAGAATGTTCTTTTTTGTGTAAACTAATCCTTTAAAACAAGCTGTGCAAATGTAACTGAACTGTTGGATGGTTCAGTCATTCAGCTCCCATGCTTAATCAAAATGTTGCAGTGCAAATGAACACAACACAGCACTGAAAGGTTACCAGAGGGAGCGAGACAGTGAAAGAGAGAGAGAGAGAGAACTATGACTTGACAGCACATTTTCAGTGCCGTGCAAGAACATCCCCGGGGGTAAAAACTCGAACCACTGCAGAATTCTGGTCAGGGTCTCCTGGCACCTGGGTCATGAATTAAATAGCATTCATCATTTAATAACACGAAAAGAATAAATCATTTAGGGAACAGTCACAATGAGATATGGCCATACAAAGGTGTAGAGGCTGGTAATGACTGCGTGACTGGGCTCATGATCACACATTTGGACCCAACCAGAATTTCAGCCCAGTCCCTGCGTGCTGACACACAAAAAAAGTGCTCTAGAAACATTTTCTCTGTGATGTTTGATGAATATTCTCCCTAAGCTCTTTCCCAAGCAAAAGCTGGAGACTAATGCTGTCGTAGCATTTCCTCTCTAGGAATTTACTGAATGTGGCACAAGCTGTAGCACATCTGATTGATATGTGGAGGGCTTGGAATACTGCAGTTTTGCACAAGATCGTATATTACCGACTGAGATAGAACTTGGCCTAGGGCCCGATGAAAACAGTTTTATGTTTTCCCGAAATTCTGTTTCCAGATAATTTTTTTTCCCCATGTAATTTTTTTTTAAATTCTTTAATTCTGAAATAAAATTTTAGTAATCAAAAGCATATCTGATTAATCAGAATAATGAAACGTATGCGATTTAACAACATCAAATGTTTAACGAATTATTACATTTATTACATTTAATAATAATTACATTTTCAAGTTCCTATGAAATCAGTTTAATTTTCCCCAAATTTCATGTGTAAGGATCGTGGATCTGTTTTGTCTTGTTTTGCCCCTGTCTCTGTTTCTGGTTTTCCTTATTTGGTCATGTTCCTGTTCTTGTTTAGATTGATTATGAATCCCACGCACCTGCGTTTCCCACTTAGCCTGCATTTAAGTTCCTGTCCTTGCATTCTGTTTTTGTTGGGTCTATTAGTGATTTACGTGTATTGATTCCTGCACCTGTCATGGTTTTACCCCTGTATTTGCCTATTAAAAACTGTTTACATTTATTCGTGCCTCTTGCATGCTTCCTCAACAATGTAACGTGACAACATGTTTTCATTTTTCTGGATTCTATTCTATTCCATTTTATTTTATTTACTTATTTATTTTTAATCAAATTTAATTGTTGTTTTTTTATTGTGTTGTCAGTTTTAAATCATGAATGTCTATGCTTTTGATTTATTAATCCTAAATGTACCAAATTCCATAATATTCCTTGTTATACACTACTATTTGTAATCTTAAAATCTAGTCAAAAAGATTGTTAATGTTTTTAAAGAAGTATCTTCTGCTCCTCAAGTCTGCATGGATCTAAGGTACAGCAAAACCAGTACAATTTTGAAATATTTTTACTATTTTTACTATCACTTGATTTGGCTCAAAATAAGTCAGACTAACTGCAATAAGCCTGTCTTATTTCACAACCCCCCAGTTGAGTAGTTTTTTTTTTTTTTCAGGTTTCTTTGATGAATTCAAAGTTCAGAATAATAGCATTATCTTAAATAGAAATCTTTTGTAACATTATAAATGTCTTTATCATCACTTTTGATCAATTTAAAGCATCCTTGCTAAATAAATGTAATAATTTCTGTAATTTCTTTCCCCCAGATTATACTGACTCCAAGCTTTTGAATGGTATAGTGTATAATGTTATGCAAAAGCTTTTTTGTTTTGGATAAATGCTGATCTTTGGATCCTTCTGTTCATCAATAATCCTAAAAAATAACAATAACAACAACAACAACAACATTTTGTTTTTTATGATGCTGAAAATTTTGCATTGATCACAGGAATAAATTACATTTTAAATTATATTCAAATAGAAAACAGATATTTTAAATAGTAAAAAATATTTCACATTTTTACTGTTTTTGCTATACTTTGGATCAAATAAATGCAGGCCTTGTGGGCAGAGGAGACATTAAAAAATAAAAAATAAAAAATCTTACTGTTTAAAAACTTTTGACTGGTGGTATACAGTAAATTCCATGATTCTGTCCACATTTTCATAGGGACCTACTGGACCTAGTTTGCCGAAATAAGTGATAATGATAAACAATCATTCCATCTAAACACAATCTGATAAACCTGCAGCCTTTAATTGAAGAAAACAGCATATATGTATCACAAAGGTGCTCAGCTGTCACTGATTGTCAGTACATCTACATCTCTGGTCTCCATCCAAACTTCAGCCATGAATAGTGAAGAAAATGCATAAAAGAACAAATAATAACTACTGCTGTCTGTGAGTAGGTTTTTCATACATACAATATGCCAGCAGCAATATGCAAATGTTAATTTCTTGCACCACATTAAGTTGTTCTGACCTGAGAGAACTATCTCAGCATTCAAGACTGGAATTACGCTTATGAGAACATAGTACTATTTGCAGCAGTGTCCCAAATTCACCATGCAAAAGCCCAGGGGGGGTCAGTATTGAAGTTTTAGGTTTTTGATTCATTCCCCTTTTAGTACCCACTGTGCTCTCCGCAGTTTCACTGTATCCTTACCATGAAATAAAAAACGAAAGACGTTTGGAAACCTATGGAGCTTCATTATTTCAAGTATGCATAACTGATGCACAAGCACACCGTTCACACAAAATATAAGACAAGATGTCACTGTACAATTCACCAGTACATTGCATTTAACTCTAGCTAAAAGTCTAATATCCCAAAGTAATTTTGTTTAATATTTCACAGACAGAGTAGAAAAATTCAGGGTTGTAGCTCCATGCAGGAAAGCAACTGATATGTAAAGCTTAAGTGTGTCATTTTCAAAAAACTGTATGTTTCATTGATTTGTTAATTTACAACATTGGCTCAAACAACAGCCTGAGTATAGGATGGGGTTATCTATTTGGCTGGCCAATGGAAGACGAGGGGAAGGTTTGAGAAATCTCTTTGAATTGCTGAATCAACTGCCAATCCATTTGGTGGCAGAAATGTAACACTTCATCTAATTTATTCTTTAAATTAATAATCAACATTCAAACTAATCCCATGTGTTTCAATTTAAATAAAGTGACATCAAGAGACTACATCAAATATGATTCCCTTTGTCTCCTCTATGTTGAATAAGCTATTGCTAATTGTATTTAACATTAATCAAGGATATTCACACCCTGTGAACATGAGCAAATGTCCTTCATTTACTCCAGTCATATTAAAATGCACAACAAGAGGTCTTCTGCCATCAAAGGTGTTAACTTGTACATAATAGCATGATGAATGATTTATGGCGTAGCATTACCAAGGAAAGGCGGCAGTGTCTGATAAAACTCTGACATTTACATTAGAGTTAAACAATGTGCAGGTCTGAATGCAAAGTCGGTAGTCACATCTCTTATATATCTTCTCAACAGGTAACTAATACTGGAAAATGTATCTAAATACACATACTACATTTTTCAACAAAATATTTAAATTCAAATGATATTTGTGACTTGAATAAAAAACAGTTAATATAGATGTTACCTTTGCACATCATTTTAGATTAACTGACAAACATTTTGGTGTGCATATTTGGAGAGGCAAACACAGTTATCATTATGGGTATTTGCAGGTTATTCCAAAATACAATTAAATACAAAGTTTTTTGTTCATTTTTATTATTTACATATTTTGGCTAATCAGAAATGGATGCTATAGACAGAAAAAAGTACAAATATGCTTTCTTGGTAACATGGTTTCATTCAAGTCAGACATTATTTATTATGACGGAATCATCTTGGATTAATTAAGTTACAGCATTTATGGTAATTGTTATAGGATACAGCATGTTCAAGCATTCTGAATTGATTTCCTACTTTTTCCAGAAGTTATGGTGCATTATTTTTTATTTTGGATGTATAGAAAGCCATACTGTAATTAAAATATTCCTGCACACACCATACTAAGGAGCAGCCAAAACTGAAATATATTTCATTTATGATTTCATCCAGTCTTATAACCTGTATAATTTGGCTTGTAGGCTTCTACATTTGCAGAACTAAGGTAAGTCTCACATTAACAGCTGAAATCAAAGGCTTATCTTTTTCATTTTTCAAACAGCAATATTAAAGGAACTGTCTCATTATTTCCCATCATTTCATCATATCATAATCAGAGTGAAAAAAAAAATCACACAGTGAACACTGGGTCTTTTATTCCACTTTAGCTTTGCACTGACAACATCATTTTTTTAATAGACAGAAAAAAATCTAGGTTCCATCCCTTGTTAGACTGAGATCTGACCCAGGAGGCATGAACAAGCTCCTGTTAGTAACAATGTGTAATGCACCTCATGCCAATTTTTCTTTAGTGTTAATATAAATCTTTCCATTGCACTCTGAAAATACAGTAGTTTTTTTAATTAATTTCAGTAAAACACTTTTATTGGAAACTGCCTTCATCTCTATTAAAGTTACTAGAGCCCTCTTTGTTGGAACAAACAAAAAACTTCTTGTTGAGTGAACTTATAATAACTGCCCTAAAATTTCAGGTTCAGTCAACTTACATAAGTTTAGTCAACTTGAAATGTTAAGTTGTACTAAGTGACAACTTAGATATTTGAGTTCATTCAACTTAAAATTTTAAGGCAGCTGGGTAACAAGCCCAGCTTTTAAGTTTAACAAACCCATTTTTAAAATTTTATTTCAACTCAAATATCACTTAGTACAACTTAACATTTCAAGTTGACTAAACTTATGTAAGTTGACTGAACCTGAAATTTTAGGGCAGTTATTATAAGTTCACTCAACAAGAAGTTTTTTGTTTGTTTGTTTTTTTTGTAGTGTACATCGAAAAAATGACCTTTTCAATATACAGTATTTTTATGCTTATTTACCTTATGCAATCTTTGTGAGAAAGTTCTCTCGCAAAGTCCTAAGGCACACTGGTGTAAAAAAAATTCTCTATCATCATTTTCACAGTTGATAAAATCAGGGCAGTAACTTGCTGTCAGTTCAGATACTTTAGTCTGACACTTCAAAAGTAAGACAGAAAACGACCCACTTTCACAGCAGGAGGAAAGTTGTTTACTTGAATTATTTGTCACAAAAGTGCATTATCAAATCATTATTTAAAACTTAAAACATCTGAAATGTATAAACCAGTTTTCCCCCCTAAAACAAGTAAAACAATCTCTGCCAAAAGTTGTATGTCCTCGAGTCCTCAGGATGTTGATGCATCTCAAAAGATCTGTTGTGAACTGAAGCCTATATCATATCGACATTTCTATTCAACTCAACGGTCGTGGCTTGGCTAATGCAATCCTAACCCTGATGCTAACTGGACCACACCTGGGCTCCTCAGGCAGAGTTTACAAAAGGCTGCTACTGTACGTTCACTTGGCATTGCAATACTGTATCCATTATTTATCATGGGTCCATCGGACTCATCTATATTTGTGCATTAGTCATGATACAGTCATGAGATCTGCTTTGTGTTTTGATTTATTCATGCAGGGCTGAGGGTACGCTTTTGCGCACTTGGCCTTCTAATGCAGTAGGTTATAACTTCACTGTATCCTTCATATATACTGTTTAGGTTTCATGGCCAACTGCTTAAAAAATGCTTTGAAAACTGTGTACAGTACAGTATGTGTACACACAGTCAGACATTAAGATGGGAAAAGCTCAGAAATCTTTTTAGAGAGACCATTTATATTTTATATGTGTAATTTTGTACTATTTTGTACTATAAAAATCTGCCATTATAATGTAGACCTCAAGTTTTTCATCCATACTGTAGACAGCCTCCATATCCACACACACCCTAAAATATAGTGCACCTGAGTGCAAGTTATACCCCAAATTATTGAGAAAATGTACAAACTCACAAAATTACACAAACTGTGCTGTACTGTTATCTTAAATGTTATGAAGTTCCAATTCAAAAATTGCTCAAAAACCCCTAGAAGTGACAGAGTCACATTCTGTAATAACAAGAGAAATTCCCGCTGCCTCTGGATGCTCACACCTGCAATTCTGACAATGGCACCTGTTGTCAGAGGATTCATTATCCCTGTGGGTCTGCAGCAGGTTTATCCTTCGCCTGTCACTCATTGAACTAATGGAGGTTCCAGAGTGCAGTGACAGAAAATGACCATCTGACCTCAGCTGAGCAGCAATTCCATCACTCAGTTATATGGAAACATCTGTATGCATAGCCTGGGCCAAATAAATAATCTGAGGTGTGCTATGTGCTTATATACACACATAGTGTAGTCTCTCTTGCTGTCCTTCTCACTTTTCTGTGATTACTGTTATGCAAATGTGCTGACATTCTGTCAGCTTCAGTTAGTGAGAGCTGAACAGGTGAAGTTCAGTTTCAGAGAAACAATAACAGCTCAAGGTTTATTATAAAATTAGTCTGAAAAAGTCAAACTCTAACTGTGTTCACACATGGAAGAAAAGTCTTCTTGTACTAAAGAAAATCAGTAACGCTTTACAATAAGTAAGTAAGTATAAATAAAATGGATCATTTAAAACCAATTCAAGTCTAAACATTAAATTACCAACAGGGAGTCTTTTCCTTTCAGACTAGTTGTTCTCCCCAAACTTCAAGTTCACCGCCGCACTTCTAAGATGAAAAAAAGTTCCAAAAATCTGGTACATCCGATGTCATTAAAACACTGACTTTCATTACATCCACCTCAAGGCAGCAGTCTATTATAACTGGCAGGACACTCTGTATCAAAGGACAGTAAATCAGATGGTGCACCACACTATTACACCCTACTGAATCAGAGGAGTGTGGAACTGAACTGCCAGTGTGATTTAATGTTATGGTAGAAAGGTGAGAAGAGTGCATCAGGATGTCCTATTAGAGCTACATAACTGATAGCAAGCTGAAGGAATAATGCTGAGGCTGAATCCCAGCTTACGTACTTAGGTGCACTGAGTGCACTTTAAACTGATGACTGACAGCAGAGTCAGTCCTTGTATGGGATCTCCAGAAGTCAAAAACTAGGAGAAACTGTTGACTGAGTGTGACAATAGCAGGGACAAGAAGAAACACAGTCAACTGGAGCATAGTTCAAAACAGGGGCTAAAGGGGGCCAAGACCCTTCTAGTAACAGTTAAAGCCCCTTGTTAGCGCAAAAGTCAGCCTGAGGAGATATGGTTTAGTGAGGGGAAAAACAAACCAAGTTGCTATAATTATCCATTTAAGGGTTAGTTCATTCAAAAATAGTAAGTCCATTTGACATCAATAAATTGATAAAAAAAAAAAAAAAAGTTATTTATTTATTTTTTTAATTAAATATCTTAATTTGTGAAATGAAAGTCTTACGGGTTTGGGAGGGACATGAGGGCGAGTAAATAACCCTCTGGGGTCGACAAACGTACCGGCGCATTTTGTGGCATTTTTTTTGATAACCCCTAAAGGAACTTAAATTACTTAATCATTTTTGATCATACAGATAAGAGCAATACATTATTAAAATCTGTAAAGGGCCTATTTTTATTTGTACACATTCATAATAACAACAAAACATTGTGCTTTTGTAAAATAAAGAAAACAAACAGGGAAACATGTCAAAAAAAAAAAAAAAGGAACCAAAACTCAGGTAATTTTTGACACACAGACATCGGAAATATATCTACAGAAAGCTTGAAGTGTCTACATTTATAGAGTAAGTCATGTTGAAAGCAAATTTTCTCTAATAACGTAACCTGTATGAAACCAACGCGATGTCCAGTCTTTTTAGCTAATTATCTCTAATGTGATCATGCCCATGAGCTTTCATCTACTTGTATCATTTCTCATTTTTGGATGAACTATCCCTTTAATTTGTTAAAATAAATATAAGATACTTAAAAAAAAGCACATAACAACAGACTAAAACAACTAAAACGATCAAAAAGCAAGACAACACCAGAAAAACGTCTAGGTTACGTACGTAACCCTCGTTCCCTGAAGGAGGGAACGGAGACGTTACATATGGGAACTCGCTTGAGAGTCCAATCATCTCCAAGCCTTATTCAAAAGGCCAATGAACATTCATGAACACTGGCGAGTGGTATTTGCATGCCGAGCCACTCCCCCGTACATACGGGTATATAAGATGGCGGCGTGCAACCACTCATTCAGGCTTTTGCTGAGGAGCCGAGCTGCAGCCCGGCGTCAGCGCGACGTCAGGTCGTGGCAGGGGATGTAACGTCTCCGTTCCCTCCTTCAGGGAACGAGGGTTACGTACGTAACCTAGACGTTCCCCTTCAGTCGTTTCACTACGACGTTACATATGGGAACAGACCCATGGAACAGGCCACGAACCAGACGTCGGTTACGCAACACACCGCGTGCCGACAGGCGGACGTGTCAGCAGACGGATATGAGCGTAACCTTCCCAACGCCCTGGGGGCCAATAGGGGGCCCCACAGGGATGCCAGTTGTACTGAAGCAGGAGTTGGGGGGGCGGAGCACATGAAATCTCTACATGTGGAACACAAGAAATTCAATATATCCATAGATTTTAGGGATATATGAGGGAAACATCGGCCTTCTGGCTGACCGTGGAAAAATACTGAAACATGTTGCCACAACCTGCTGGGCGAAGGAGACCCAACCGGAGCACAGACAAGCACTACTCCGCACTAGGCCTGACTGCGGGGCATGGAGGACCCAGGTTCGCCGGAGGGAACAACTGAGGGAAATAGCGCACGGATCCATTAGGAATGGCGCAGCAAGCCGACACCAGCCGGACTCCCGCTCGCCTGTGATGTCTATGTTAAGACACGGGAGGATACGGCCTCTACGCGAAGGTTGTAGAACCTGGCGAAGGTATTAGGTGTCGCCCAACCCGCAGCTCTACAGATATCTGCTAGTGAGGCGCCATGAGCCAACGCATAGGATGAGGCAACACTCCGTGTGGAGTGGGCACGAACACCTAAGGGGCATGGCTCTCCCTGGTTTTGGTACGACAGGGAGATGGCATCTACCACCCAATGGGCCAACCTCTGTTTGGAGACAGCATTCCCTTTCTGCTGACCTCCAAAGCAGACGAAGAGCTGCTCGGTGCGTCTGAAGTGCCGAGTGCGGTCCACGTATATACGCAGAGCGCGAACTGGACACAGCAGCGCAGAGGCTGGGTCTGCCTCCTCCAGGGGCAGAGCTTGCAGGTTCACCACCTGATCGCGGAAAGGCGTGGTGGGAACCTTGGGCACATAACCAGGCCGGGGTCTCAGGATGACGTGAGAATCGCCGGGCCCGAATTCTAGGCACGCTTCGTCGACAGAGAAAGCTTGTAGGTCCCCTACCCTCTTGATGGAGGCCAGTGCAGTCAGGAGCGCTGTCTTAAGTGACAGATATTTTAGCTCAACCGACGCAAGTGGCTCAAATGGGGCCTCCCGCAGGCCCTGGAGGGCGACGGAGAGGTCCCAAGAGGGTATGGGGTGCGGCCTGGGGGGATTAACCCTTCTCGCACCCCTCAGGAACCTCACGATGAGTTGGTGCTTACCTAGGGATGTTCCATCCACTGCATCGTGGTACGCTGCAATGGCAGCAACGTACACTTTGAGAGTTGAAGGGGACAGCCTGCGCTCCAACTTTTCCTGCAGGAAAGGAAAGCACTACTGCAATCGTACATCTCTGTGGGTCCTCCCCGCGAGAGGAACACCAGTCGACGAACAGACCCCATCTCAGCGCATAAGCCTGCCTTGTGGAGGGGGCTCTGGACTGAGTGATAGTTTCTATCACGGCCTGTGGAAGGCCGGAGAGGTCTGACGCGTCCCGTCCAGGAACCAGACGTGCAGGTTCCACAGGTCGGGGCGCGGGTGCCAAATTGTGCCCATCCCCTGAGAAAGAAGGTCTCTCCTCAAGGGGATTTTCCAGGGAGGGGCTGCCGCGAGGGAAATGAGTTCTGGAAACCAGGTCCGGGTGGGCCAGTATGGCGCAACCAGCAGAACCTGCTCCTCGTCCTCCCTGATCTTGCACAGTGTCTGTGCAAGGAGGCTCACTGGGGGAAAGGCGTACTTGGGCCCCGGAGGCCAGCTGTGTGCCAGTGCGTCCCTGCCGAGGCTGTTGGAAGCCTCGTTGAGGGAGTAGAACCGCTGGCAGTGGGAGGATTCGGGGGAAGCAAACAGATCTATCTGGGCCTCCCCGAAATGGCTCCAAATCAGCTGGACTGTCTCGGGGTGGAGTCACCATTCTCCAGGATGGGTGGACTGCCGTGAGAGCTGGTCGGCTGCACGGTTGAGTTCTCCTGGAATGTGAACGGCACGTAGCGATTTCAGCCACGTTTGACTCCATAGGAGCAGATGGCGGGCGAGTTGTGACATGCGACGGGAGCGTAGACCACCCTGACGGTTGATGTAGGCTACAGTCGCTGTGCTGTCGGTGCGAACAAGCACGTGCTTGTGACGCAACGTCGGTCGGAAGCGACGAAGGGCCAGAAGCACAGCCAACAACTCTAGGCAATTGATATGCCATTGCAGTCGAGGTCCTGTCCAGGAGCCCGATGCTGCTTGCCCGTTGCATACAGCACCCCAACCCGTGGAAGAGGCATCCGTGTATACCACAAGATGCCTGGAGACTTGTCCCAGGGGGACTCCGGCCTGAAGGAAGGCCGGGTCTGACCACGGGCTGAACAGGCGGCGACACTGCGGGGAAACGCCAATCCGGAGTGTGCCACGGTGCCATGCCCATCTCGGGACTCGATCGTGTAACCAGCGCTGAAGCGGTCTCATATGAAGCAGGCCGAGCGGCGTCACTGCGGCTGCGGCTGCCATATGCCCCAGGAGCCTCTGAAATGTTTTGAGAGGGACCGCTGTTTTGTGTCTGAATGACTCCAAACACTTCAGCACTGACTGCGCGCGCTCGTTGGTGAGGCGGGCTGTCATACTGACCGAGTCCAGCTCCACACCGAGAAAAGAGATCCTCTGCACTGGGGAGAGTTTGCTCTTCTCTCGGTTGACCTGAAGGCCCAGATGGCTGAGGTGCCGGAGCACCAAGTCCCTCTGTTCGCACAACAGATCTCGCGAGTGAGCTATGAGAAGCCAGTCGTTGAGATAGTTGAGGATGCGAATGCCCGTCTGCCAAAGAGGGGACAGGGCAGCCTCCGCGACTTTCGTAAAGACGCGGGGAGAGAGGGAGAGGCCAAATGGAAGCACTTTGTACTGATACGCTCGACCCTCGAAAGCAAACCGTAGGAAGGGTCTGTGTCGAGGCAGGACCGAGACGTGAAAGTACGTGTCCTTCAGGTCGATGGCTGCAACCCAATCCTGGGGACGAATGCATGTTAGGATGCGCTTCGTCGTGAGCATCTTGAACGGCAGCCTGAGAAGGGACCGATTCAGAGCTAGAAGATCCAGGATGGGTCTTAACCCACCGCTCTTTTTGGGCACGATGAAGTAAGGACTGTAAAACCCTGACTTCATCTCGGCTGGAGGGACAGGCTCGATTGCGTCCTTCGCCAGTAGGACTGCAACCTCCGCACGAAGCACAGCGGCATGTGTGTCCGAATGGACAGAAGTGGAAAGGACGCCTCTGTACCTGGGCGGACGCCTGGCGAACTGAATCGCATAGCCGAGACGTACCGTCCGAATCAACCACCGCGAGGGGCTGGGAAGCTGAAGCCAGGCTCCCAGCCTGGTCGCCAGGGGTATCAAAGGGACGTTGACCGACGTGACCGCAGTGGGGCAGCCTGGGGGGGGGAAGGGGAAGGGACTGATCCCAGAAGGAAGAACGTCCTGGAGAAAAGTCAGACTGCACTGGGCAGCGCTTACCTTCTTCCCTGGTTCCCGCGCTGGCGACATCAGGCTCCGAGTCCGAGGAGACACTTCTTGGGCGCTGCTCAAAGATGGAACTCGGGGCCTGAACCCCGGAGGTGAGAGAATTGACTCTTTCTGTGACAGCTCCCGGCCCTCCACCGGGAGTGGGGACGTTGATGTTGTTATCCCCCAAAGAGCGATTCCCTCCACCTCCAGGTTGCCCGTGTCAGGGACGCTTCGCAGATCTTTTGCGGGTGACCGGCCCCTGAGACGCGGGCGGCGCCGCTCTCCCACGGCCAGCTCGACGTCGGGCTGCCAATCTGGTGTCATGTACCTTAGCAGGGGACGGAGCTGGTTGTTTGGAAGCCGCGGGAGGGCGCCCTCGGCGACGAGCAGGCGGAGGTTGGGGCCCTGCGGACGTGGTTGGAATGTCGCGGCGGGGCAGGATGTGTTTAATCGCCTCCGTCTGCTTTTGAACCGCCGAGAACTGCTGGGCAAAGTCCTCGACGGTGTCGCCGAATAGGCCGCCCTGGGAGATAGGAGCGTCGAGAAACCGTGATTTGTCGACATCTGCCATCTGGGCCAGGGTCAGCCATAGATGTCGCTCCTGGACCACTATGGTGGACATCAACTGACCAAGGGAACGCGCCGTCACCTTCGTAGCCCGGAGGGCGAAGTCAGTGGCGGCGCGGAGTTCCTCCATTGCACCCTGGTCAGAACCCCTCTCGTGCAGGTGTTTCAACACCTTGGCCTGGTACACCTGTAAGGTGGCCATGGCGTGCAAGGCGGTGGCAGCCTGTCCAGCGGCGCGGTAAGTCCGGCCCGCGAGAGCGGACGAGAACTCACACGCCCTGGAGGGGAGATGGGGCCGATCCCGCCAGGTGGCAGCGCCGGGCGGGCATAGATGCACCGCGACAGCGCGCTCGACCTGAGGGACCGCCTCATAACCCCGGGTTGCACCGCCGTCGAGAGAGGCGAGGGGAGAGGAGCTGGGACGTGGACGAGAAGAGTGCGGGGCTCGCCAAGTCCTCACCAGCTCCTCATGCACCTCCGGGAAGAAAGGCACTGGGGGAGAGCGCGGCGGTGCCGCGGGAGCCCTCCCCAGAAACCAATCATCCAGCCTAGAGGGATCGGCCGGAGGTGTTTTGGGCACCTCCAGACCGATCTCCTTGGCGGCTCGGAGGAGCATAGCCGACAGTTCAGCATCCGTCTCAGACGGGGCGGCAACCGCAGAGGGGTACCGACCCGCCGAGTCGTCAGCCTCATCGTCAGACTCTCCCTCTGATGCTGCAGCAGACATCTCGATCTCCTGGGGAGCGCCAAAGGAGATACCCAGCCCGCTGTACGGGGAGGTATACTGCTCTGGCAGCTCAACGGGACTGCGCGGTGACGCAGAAGTCCGCGGGGCTTTGGGGGCCGACGGAACATTCTGCACAGTCACCTGAATGTCCCCCAAGTGCCTCATCGCGGCTTTTATTTATTTATTTTTTTATTTATTTATTTTTTTACCGCGGGAAGACAACAAGGGGTGCCTACTCATGAATGAGCGGCGGGACTTTAACGCAGCCATGGACATACGTTCGCAATGAACGCACGTACCATCCGTGAACGCTGCCTCAGCGTGCTCTCGGCCCAGGCACGTGAGACAGCGATCATGTCCGTCCAAAGAGGCGAGGAAACTACCGCACCCGGAAGCGCACGGCCGGAGATACATACCGGGAAGATGTCCTCGACAGCCGCGAGAAATTCACTCTTTTGAAATCCCGGTCCGCCCAGGGAGAAACCGCGGCACAACTGTGCTCTCAAACGGGCGGGGCTCGCTGGAGTGCGGGAGGCTTGAATGCCGTGAAAACGGCAGCCCGCAGGATTAGGCTGGCGGCTGCCGAACGCTCTTTTAGATGAAGCTCTTTTAGTAGCTCGGCAGCACGCCAGCAGAGAGAGTGTGAACTCAGGAACTCTTTTTTTTTTTTAAATGGCTCAGAAGACGAGGCTCCAAAAGCAAAAGTCTGAATGAGTGGTTGCACGCCGCCATCTTATATACCCGTATGTACGGGGGAGTGGCTCGGCATGCAAATACCACTCGCCAATGTTCATGAATGTTCATTGGCCTTTTGAATAAGGCTTGGAGATGATTGGACTCTCAAGCGAGTTCCCATATGTAACGTCGTAGTGAAACGACCGAAGGGGAACTAAGCAACAACAAAGCAACAAAACAGCACAACAAAAGAAAACAAACAAACAAACAAAAAAAACTACACATAGCAACACCAAAATATAACAAACAAAATAACAACAAAAACACAAAACAACTTCAAAACAAGCAACATCAAAACACTAAACAAAAAAGAACAATGCACAACAAAACAATGAAAACACAACAAAAACACAACACAAAGTAAAATCCAAAAACAACAAAAAGCAACAAAAACAAAACAACAACCAAAAAAGAAACAGAGCAACAACAAAACAAAAAACAAAGCAAAACATAATACGCACACACACAAAAAAAGAAAGAAAGAAAGAAAGAAAGAAAGAAAGAAAGAAAGAAAGAAATGGTCCAGGGGTTCAATTGGTATGGAGCTCTAACAAACCTTGAAAAGACACATAATTAAGTGATTGTTTTATTCAGTGTCTGTAAAACAACACTTCAACACACATTATAGCATTCTAAAAAGCAGCTCTCATTAACCCTAAGTAAGATTGCTAGATAACTTACATTCCGTCCAAATATCTTCATGTCTTTGATTTAATGCTAGGTGACCTGAGAAGAGCTGTGCTCCATTTTTTATGTTCACTGTAGCTTCTGCTTCATCTTTTCACACATGATTTGTTTATCATCTCAGTGCTTCATTTTTCACTCTTCAAAGTAAAAATGTTCTCCACAGCTCTACGCTTCAAATGTTCCATAAGAATTGTGAATAAAAGCTGTCCTTCAATGTGTCAGAAATGTGCAAAAGATCATTTCTTAATTTCAAATGTCTTTTAATAAATGAATCCGTGTAGGCAGCTAGAACGTGATATTCTGTACAGTTCATTGATCGTACATTTAGGTTTTAACTCTTGCCGTCATTCAGTTGTATGAATTCATAATAAACGGATTTGGTGTGGGTAAACCAAAAGCTTAAATTTAACCCTAGAACGGGAAGGTCCTGAAGCATGTTCATTGTGACTTTGAACAACACACATAAATCCAGGTTGCTCAAGGTACACAGCTGGAGACTATGTTTTCCTGTGCACTGTTCTCTGTGGGTTTGTGTGTATAAAATGCATTCTATTGTGTGAATCGCTTCACCTGCCACTTCCAATTGACCGATGTAAAGCTCCAGAGTACATGTGTGGACATACATTGTACACAGCCAAATATAATTCATCCACCAACAACATCCTGCTGACTATTGACATATTCATGCCCTCCCTCGTCGTCCGTAACTCTCTCTCTCTCTCTCTCTCTCTCTCTCTCTCTCTCTCTTTCTCAGTCTTCTCCCTAGGAGGTCTTTCCACTCAATACACCATATGTCTCACTCAGTAATTGTGTCACACCAATATACAAACACCAATTATAGCATTCACGTTTTTCCCCAGAATCACATTGTTGTGGTGTTGAAAGCTTTTCCAAGCACACAACAAGTATACAACATATGGCAGCAGTATTAATCTGCCATTAAAATGCTGGTCAAGAAATAATTGTAATTGTTAGAAGACCTGGAAACAACTCAAACTTATGGTTTGACATCACCACCACATGACATCACCACCATATCAATGCATAGTAATATCTTTATCAATACCTTTAGTAAACAGAAAGAGATTTCTAAAGATAAAATATCTAACTACAGATTTTTAAATGAAAAGGTCAGTAATATAAGGCTTAACGATTTTGAATTATTACAATTTCTGATACTGATTCACTCATCCTCAGGTCTGACTTCAGTACCGTCAAAAAGTTCCTTGTGGTGAAGCGGTTTCTAACGCATGTTCCTTTCAGTCCAGTGCACATGCAATTATCGAGAAGAGACAGAGCATAAAGACATATTGACCCCGAGTTTGAGTACTGACATTATGAAATGCTACAAAACTAGTGAATGTGAAGCACAGCACGTTAATTAAGCCGAGATCC